>WWET01004535.1:87147-108132 GCA_011038615.1 Limnodynastes dumerilii | reverse complement strand
ATATGATTTTATGAGTACTGTAGTGACTGGATTACGAAGAATTAGTGTATGAAAACATGTGAGAAAAAAAATAAAAAGTTACCCAAACAAGTCACTACAGATATGACAAGATATAAAGGATAATATTTTGCTTTCCCCGGCTGAGAATGTAGCAATTCACTTTACTGTTAGTGTGGTGGTAGGAGTTATGAATAAACATGGTTGAGTGGAATCTTGCCTGGCTTGTTGTGCTGTTGTTTTCACTAGTCCCATCTATGGAATGTGGTGCCAGGATCAAACCACCCTAGACCTCACTTTGTTTCTATCCACTTAATAATAAGTGGACAGAAAGATACCTGATAGAGAAGCATTTTTATGCAGTCTGACATGACCTGTGAAGAGACAGCTTAGAAAAATGGCCACACCTGTACCTTTATTACATAATGAAAATGGGTGGGACGTGTTGCATGTACGCCCAGTGTTTCCCGATATTTGATACTGCGCATGCGTAGTATCTTTTTTACGTAATCTACATAACTTTTCGTTACGTAGATTGCGTATATGCGTACATGCAATACATCCGGTGTTGTGAATATGGGCCTAAATGTTTAAACACCTCCACTTTATATGCAAAAACACAACCCCCAAACTTTTGTTACCTGAAAAATAAAAAATCACAATATATGTTTCTAGAAGGTTTATCTTTCATTTTTTGAACAAGTGCATATATAATCATTGGTCTTCCTATTATCATAATGAACATAAAAGCAATTATGCCACCCTAGCATACATAATACTATTCCCCGCTCACTATGCCAACACTGAAAAGTTTTTCACATCTGGCATATTCAGTGGGGAATATTATTATGTATGGTGGTAGTGTATTATGTATGGTGGTAGTGTATTATGTATGGTGGTTATGTATTATGTATGGTGGCTATGTATTATGTATGGTGGTAGTGTATTATGTATGGTGATAGTGTATTATGTATGGTGGTTATGTATTATGTATGGTGGTAGTGTATTATGTATGGTGGTAGTGTATTATGTATGGTGGTAGTGTATTATGTATGGTGGTAGTGTATTATGTATGGTGGTAGTGTATTATGTAGGGTGGTAGTGGCTGACACTGGGGCAGATCCAGAACAACACTTGTGAGCAAATTTATGCGTGGCGGACACGTAAAATTGCGTTTTAGTAAGAACTGCGCATGCGCACCATAGAAAATACACTCCGTAACGTAGCGTAAATGTGGCCCATTTACGTATTTGTCCAGTAAATCCGTACGTGTGGGCGTGTCAATTTTACGTGAGTCAAAAATACGTCTAAAATACGCTATGTAGGCGGGGGTTTTGTATTTAAAGTGTACAGTATGGGCGTGCTTAGCTGCGTAAATGTGTGTTGCACATCCGTACGTGTGCGGATGACATCGGTTATGTGGGCAAAAGTTAAGGCAGGGTTTGGAAAGTGGAACTCTGACAAAATACATACATTCAAGGGGTGTGCCAAGGGGAGTGTATAGAAGATACACACGCGTAAATACGCTACGCTAGTAAACGGATTGCAATCAGAGTTCTGGATCTACCCCATTATGTTTAGGCTTATAGCCTGCACTTGTTTCTAAAATCATTTTGCCCAATACAGTACCGGTTACACTCTCTCCGGTAAGAAAATCTTATTGCCGAAAAATGGGACATCCGAAAGTTCCTTTTCGGATGTCTCTTTTTCATATATTTACTGCTTTCTACTTTTTTTTAATGAGTTGATGTCTGCAGAGCTGGTAAGAGGTGTATAAGAAGAGACAGTGCCGGTCACTGCACTACTATGTTATTCAAACAGTCCTCAACCACCAACTCTCAGACAATCATACACAAATCTGGTCTAGATCCCTCCCAGACCAGAGTATGAATAAGTATGAGCAGGGCTGTAACTAGGGTGGTGTGAGCGTTGCCACCGCCCAGAGCGCGAGGAGAGTGACACTATCAGCTGATGAATCTCCTGTTTCATACAGCTCTATTTACTAAAGCTTTAAAAAGTTCATTTTTGGAGTTATGAAGTTATAACTCCAAAAATGAACTTTTTGCTATTTAATCCTAAGCTGTACTTGTTTAGTATAGGCCTCAGTGACCTTATGCCCTCGGATCTTCAAATATGTACTAATTCCTTATGCATGTGGGCAAGAGTCTGCATTGCTCGATCCTGGTGTGCCTCAACCTCTCCATCCGTTGGGGACTGGCTCTCGGTTGTAAATTCCTCAATTGACCACGAGAGGTTCACATATACCAGTCGTGCCTGTGTTCATAAATTTGAGAAAATATGGGGCCGGTGGACCAATTCAGTATACTATTTGGGTGTGGCTCCCGGCGTAGGAGTAATTGAATGACTGCATACCTTCTCTAACTTTGTAAAGGTTGTAAGGAGGGAAAAAATAGTAATGAAAGAGAAACAATTTTTGTACTACTATGCTGTTATATGCTGTTTACTGGTATATTCCAACTGTACTACAGGTGATGCAAAGATGTATTGGTAGTGTATGTTTATGTTTATGTTTTTTTGTTATTATTATTAAATCTTAATAAACAGATTTGATTTAAAAAAAAAAAAGTTTAAATAAAAAATGTTTGCTACACAGTACACACTAAATCTTTTTTTACAGACATTGGGACATCAAATCAAATGATCAAAAACTGTTTCAAAATTATTCTGAAGCATCTTTGGCCAGTACACACTGGTAAGATGTCTGGTAATCTTTTGATTGTATGATTATCTGCTGAAGAAGTCCCAGCCTCACTTAAAATAGGGACACATCGGAGATTTGGATACCCTGCCCTGCATCTGAAAATAATCTGGATTAAAAAAAACACGTTACAAAATGTAATACTTACAGGGCTAGATGCTGCTGTTTCCTTGAGTTTTTGGCCTGTCCTCCATCGAGGCCTACTCTGACCTGAGATCCCCTAATACACAGTTCCATAAGCACAAATGTTGGTACTACTCATGGGTGTGGCTATAATGGATGCTAACTGCTATGGACCAAACACACAGTCATGGCACATGTTTCGATCAACCTATGGACTGAATGCATACTATTTAAATCTCTGGCACAGTCTTACCTATGCCAGTGCAACATCACTGCTCATACTGTACGGTTATCCTCACCACAGTGTCATCTGTGTCAGTTTTTATCATTGCTCAAACTGTACTGCTATCAATGCTGCGGTGTCACCTGTCCCAGTTTATATTGCTGCTTAGACTGTACAGCTGCCATGACTGCAGTGTAACTAGTTTCAGTTCATATCTCTGTTCTCTACTTTGGACTGCTATCTTTCCCTGTAGTTCCAACTTCTACCATTAGGGGCCAAATATATAAAAAATATATCTGGCAAAAAGAGATCCTTGTTGATTAGTGGCAATGTATCTTCAACCTAAGCATAACTGTTCAGCACTATAATGACTAGCTGTCTGCGGCTGCAGGAACTGGAGTGATAACAGGAAGAGTTTTGACGGGGGAGTATACATGTTAAGGTAATGATTGAATTTACCAATAATCCACATAGATTTTAACTATATTTGACAAATACAAATAGTTGGTGGTTAGTGGTAGATGCATGTTCACCTGTACATTAGCCAGTCCAGGATCCAACTCCAGCAGACAGATAATACAGGATCCAGAGAGGGTGCTGTATGCAAAAGCTGCATGCTGCTTGTATATCCTTTGGCATGTGCCCAAATGATAGGCAGAAATTTTGTACCTCCTGTATGCAGACGTGTGGCATTATCTGCTGCTATGAATGAGATTTCCAAACAGTGAACAGAAATAACAACAGTGATGGTAATTGACCTCACAGGGGCCTGACCAGATTGAGATGCACTTTTGCCTTTTTCATTGTATGGCCAGAAAAGAAGCACATACAAATGCAGCTGATCAGACAAGAACAAAGAGCACTGCCTGCGATTGAAAAGAGGTTACAGATGAGGAAATAGTTGGACCTAGCCAGCTACTACCTAGCCCAATTACCATAAGGTCTTATCATTTGTTCCAGCTATAGAGCATCTCTAACTCAAGAATGACGATGTTGGATGTGACTTCATAAGTTATCTAAAGCACTGGGTGAATGTATACTATTGGGATTTCTTCACTAGAGGCTTGGAAATGTTACTAATGCTTTAGAGAAGCATGTTTTTTTTAAAAAAATGTTTATGTAACTGGTGGGGAAACGGTACCCTTAGAACACAAACAGACCCGCACCACCCCACCCCACTTTCACATGCCTGGTTCCATCTGCAACCCTGGAAAGAGGGGAATACATAACACTAATACAGGGAATTATACTTACCACCTACTCTGGTCTACTTGCTGGATGACCCTGTCTCAAGTCACCACACCTGCAAAAGAGCACTTAACTTTTCCTGAGTACTGCTCCCTGTCCTCCACCACCTGTGACTCCTGTTGCTGGTATTTCCAGTACCAAGTGCCCTTTATCCACTTGCAGGGCCTTGTTCCCACTGATGATCTACACAGTGCCATGTGCCCACTATCCATCATTAGTAAATGCCTACTACCTAACCTAATGGCCAACTTTACTGGCCTAACACTGAAACTTAATAAGGACAGCATACCCCGCAACTGTCCCGATTTCAGCGGGACAGTCCCGCTTTCTCTTTTTTTTTTTTAAAAGCCGTGCCGTGTTATATGCAGCAAGACTCTGCAAAGGACACATAATACTGGGCTCCAACTGGAGCCCTGTAGGAGTTTTGGTCCTACAGGGCTCTTGTTGGAGCCCTGTATTACGTGTCCTGTGCTCTGTCACGCGGCCACAGAGCAGACGCCGGACAGAGGAAGAGGCAAGACGTACAAGCACCGCGCAGGAAGGAAGACTGCAACAATAAGTAAATAATTTAATAGGGTCTGGCAATTGGGGGCAGAGGCTGGCAATGGGGGTGGACATCAAATCATTGGAGACACTGGCAATAGGGGCATAAGGAGGCTGGCACTGGTCATTAATTTGGGGGCAGACTTAGAGACAGGCACAGACATTAGGGGCAGACATGGAGGCAGGTACTAGCATATGGGGGCAGATGAAGACTGGCACTGGTAATAGGGGGCAGATTGAGGCAGGCACTGGCATAAGTGGGCAGATGGAGGCTGTCAATAGAGGGTAGATGGAGGCTGGCAATTGGGGGCATAAGGAGACTGGCACCAGCAATTCATTTGGGGCAGACTTGGAGGCAGGCACAGACAATAGGGGCAGATATGGAGGCAGGTACTGGCATATGAGGCAGATGAAGGCTGGCACTGTGAATAGGGGGCAGATGGAGGCTGGCACTGGCATATGTGGGCAGATGGAGACTGGCAATAGGCAGATGGAGGCTGGCATTAAGGGGGCAGATGAGGCTGTCATTAAGGGGGCAAATGGAAGCTGGCATTAAGGGGACAGTTGGAGACTGGCATTAAGGGGGCAGATAGAGGCTGGCAATAAGGGGACAAGTGGAGGCTGACATTAAGGGTGGAGGCTGGCAAATAGGGGACAAATGGAGGCTGGCATTAAGGGGGCAGATGGAGGCTGGCATTAACTGCGTCAGCTATGCACTTCCCTCACTCCCTCCATTTCCTCCTCCCAGTCCACCTCAGCATCTGCACACCTCTACTAAAAAGTAAGTGTGTGTGATATTATGCATTGTGTGATATTATGCATGCATGTTGTGTGTGATATTATGCATGCATGGTATGTGTGTGATACTATGCATTGTGTGATGCCGATCTGCACATGCGCTGGGCAGATGTTGCCCGGCAATACTACGGATATGCCCGATCTATGATCAGATGTCCATATTATTACCGTAGTAAAGGTTAAGGGGGCGCTCCTTGCCGTTACTATGCTCAAGATAGTGTAGGTGGGAGGGGGGAGGTAGTTTAATGAGGGATGGAGGGAGGGGTTTGCGGGCATATGCTCCTGTGCGAGCATATTTTCCCTTGCTTAGGCCGGCTGAAGTTAGGGTAACCTTCAGCCAACGTAAGCGAGGGAAAATATGCTTGCACGGGGGGGTGTAGGGGAGAGTGCAAGCCGATACGCTGTGCTTTACTAAGCACAGCGCATCGGCGTAGGTCTGGATCAGGCCCATTATGCATGCATGGTATGTGTGATATAAAGCATGGTGTGTGTGTGTGTGAGATATTATGGATTATGTGATATTATGCATGCAGGGTGTGTGTGATATTATGCATGTATGATGTGTGTGATATTATGCATGCATGGTGTGTGTGATATTATGCATGTATGATGTGTGTGATATTATGCATGCATGTTGTAGACCTTGGCATATGCTGTTCACAAATAATATTTAATTTTTGAGCTTCATTTATCATCTTTATCCCCAAGTATAAGTAATGATTTAATTCTCTCGCATGTCTCAGATGGTAGATTTACTATCCCCTATATTAAAATCCTTTACTTAGATTTACTTACATATGTCCTTACAACTAATAAAGTTTTTAAGACAATCACTTAATTTAATTTATTAAACCCCCCAGTACTGCTGTTTTACCAGCACTTTTAAAACCTTAATCACTATTTAACAGTATCATTTTAGATGTATCTCAGTTATATTTTATATGATTATTCAACTTTTATTGTCCTAATTTAAGCTGCAGCTTAGCATAAATTTAATCTTAGTATAACCCCTTCCCTCTTCATACCACCCCCCTCTTTTTCTGCCACCACCCTGTACACCTCCTATTCCTATAAGATCAAAGAATCAGCAACTTGTTTTCTAACTATGGATTCATACCTGGTCCGTATATACCCCCCTCTATCTCATTAAGTATGCGTTCTTATTAATGGTCCCCGCTTGCACTTCATCATATTATCACATTTTTTTGCAATACTTTCACATCATTTTTCGCAATACTTTCACATTCTCACACTTATGTTAGAACGGTAATATCCCTTAGTGATGTTTGTTACAAAGAAACTACTGTGTTACATGTTGTCCAAGTATGTACAGATCGCTATACTGCCAGGTGATTGCCGTGCGGTCACCTGATGCGAGATAACTGTCAGTCAAAATGATCCTTAAAAGGCGCCAAAGAGATGTCCGCATCCATTCCGTGTCCCTGAGGAAGTCTGCAAGGGTGCATCAACACCCCAGGACGAAACGCGTAGGTCCCGATACCGATACCCAGACTGAGACCTTTTTATCTTATGCTGTATGACCTATACATCTACTTAAAAGCTCGGCTATGTTGTGGGGACCCGCCGCCGCCCGGAGCGTGTAACCCGGAGACGGACGTTCCTGAAAACACGCAGATAAGACGCTGATATGAGCTATTCTTAATTCGTTATGCTATTAAATTCTTCAAATCTGGTACGCAGATTTTACTATATTGTATTGAGTAAAGTGTTTCTAAACCTTACTACTCTATGGTCTGGTGATCTGGTTTTTCTTGCATATGACTGACAAAAGCACGCTGCGAGAGTAAAGACCTTTTTTACATGCGATTGTGAAAGGCTACTTTTGGTACGCATATTATTTGAAAGTTTTATTCAATCAAGTGGTTTTAACATACTGCACAGTGATTGTCCCTTCTTTCCTTTATCTTTCTATGTTCTATGTTTCTGTCTTGTGAGTCCGTGTGTTCCACTAGTTACATTGCCCTCTGTTTTAACACTGATTAATACAGTTCTGATCGTCCCCTCCCTTTCAACACACCTAGTTATTTTTTATGCCTCACTAGTCTGTTTCAGTCACAGACTCTGCACTACTGTGCATGCCCAATGGTGAGAAGACCGGACACATGCTGGGGAATACTTGGGAGGCTGCAGACACATGATGGGGGATACTAGGAGTTGGAGAGACATGATGGGGAATACTGGGTAGGTTGGAGACACGTGATTAGGAATACTGGGATGTGGAGAGACATGATGGGGTTTACAGAGAGTTGATGAGACGTAATGGGAGATACTGGGAGCTGGAGACACAAGAGGGGAAACTGGGAGCTGGAGATACATGATGGGGAATACTGAGAGGCTGGAGAGACATAATGGGGGATATTGGGAGCTGGAGAGACATGATGGGAATTACTGAGAGCTAGAGAGACATAATGGGGAGTTAATGGGAGCTGAAGACACATGCTGGGGTATAATGAGAGTCTGGAGACATGATGGAGCATACTTGGAGGTGAAGAGACATGATGAGGGATACTGGTAGCTGGAGACACATGATGGGAAATACCAAGAGGCTGGAGAGACATGAGCGGGTAATACTTTGACTAGTTTTTGTTATAAATGCTTACTTCTCCTACATATTGTTCTTTCTCTGTAAAGGAAGTGTTTAAAAACCATGAACAGAATAACAGTACTAATCTCACTAAACATACTAACACACTAAAGTAAAACAGACATAGGACCTGATTCACACTTAAGAACGTGGCAGGTTCCTAAATATAAGCAACTAATAGCAATGAATCTCCTTCGGCACGCCCCCGGTTTTCAGGTTCTTATGTGACTTATGAGTGCCATATGGCTCCCTTAACTGTAGGTTCACATTCAAATGCGTAGAGCGTCTACTTAGGAACTTAACTGCATAACCGCGCCTTCATTTGGTCATTTAAATGCCTCTCTCCACCCAAATCTTCGTATCTGCCAGGTTCATTATGCATGGAACGCCCATTTCTGTGTATGTTACTACGAACCTAGAGATTTTATGTTCCTAGTGTATAAGCATGGAATTTGCAAACTTAAGTCCAACGCAAATAGCGTATAAAAGTTACAGCGGTTGGTGCTATATCATGTAAAATCAGAAACCTCCCTGGCATGCCTCCTATCATTGCCCCTGGTATGGAGGTAAATTACTTCATTCTGCTTGGCAGTCATGTGACCTTCATATGCCTCCCAACATTGATAATCCCAAAAGGGACAAAATAAGCCCTGCCCATTTCCCAGCCAATCTCATTCATCCACAAATGACCATATTTTGTTAAAACTCTGCCCACTTCAGAGTAAACTCCGCCCAATCAGGAAAATTGGGACGTATTCCATGATTGAAGCAGGCAGTTGCATACAGAGCTTCTTACTGGACTACTTTTAAAATACAAATTATTTTTGTGGGGGTTTTTCCAAATGCAGTATGCTGTATTTCTTGATCAGATCCATTGACTTAGAATAAGCACCATAGGCCCGTATTCAGAGTACCAGACGTATAACATATACGTCCGGTGTTTAGCGATTTTTACTACTGCACATGCGTAGTAATTTCTAAATGTAATCTACGTATCTTTCTCTTACGTAGATTGCGTAAATGCTGTATTTCAGACCGCATTTACGCAATCTACGTAAGAGAAAGATACGTAGATTGCGTTAAGAAATTACTACGCATGCGCAGTAGTAAAAATCGCTAAACACCGGACGTATATGTCATACGTCCGGTACTCTGAATATGGGCCATTGGGCCTGATCCAGACCTACGCCGATTCGCTGTGCTTACTAAAGCACAGCATATCGGCGTTCACTTTCCCCGACACTCCCCCTGTGCGGGAGTATGCCCTATTCCTTATGCCAGCTGAAGGCTACCCTAACTTCAGCCGGCGTAAGGAAGGGGCCATACGCTCGCACAGAAGCTTAGTCCGTCCTCCCACCCTCATTTAACTAACTCCCCCCGCCGGGCGATGCCGTAGTGCCGCCGGGCAACATCCGCCCGGCGCATGCGCATATCGGCTTTTCAGCCGATCTTACGCTTACGCCTGCCCTCCTAGCGACGGCGGGCGTAGGTCTGAATCAGGCCCATTATCACTAGTCAGCGTCAAATACACTGTAATAATTTACCAATTATATAATATTCAGTATTTTTAGTAAGGAACACTATAAACTGTAGCGCTTAAATATAAGCCCTTTAATGGATTGCATTTTATGACATTTTATGACTTCTGATTATTAGATAATCTCTCTGTTGAAACCAAGTGCATTTAACATCACATGTTTGACACAAGCTGTACCCATTTAAACATTTGTAAATTTCCCTTAAATCCCCACCACATGTTACTCATTATATAAAAATAATGACAATCTGATTTACTGTAGCTATTAAATACTTTAGTATTGTTTAATGTTTGATACATTACCCTCCCTCAAGGGACTTCCCATAACCCATCAGTGTTTTTATTTAATAATACTGCTTACATATCAGGATTTAGATGAAAAAATACATTTTTGTTCATGGATTAAAGCTGAAATTTGCCAATCTGTTCCAAACTGAGATTTCAATTCATGTGGAAACTTTGGGATCTATTTGCTATTGTGCTATTGCCATTAGCGCAGTGAGCACTAATTAAGGAATCCAGGCTTGCTGCGAGGAGAATCTATTGATGGCCCCATTTACTAATACTTACCCCTCCGATGATGTCTGGGAGGGGGAACGGAGTGCTTGGCTGGCAGACCCCACCTACGGCTCTGATTGGCTGTGTGAGGGAGATAAAGGCTGTTTTTATCCGAAAACGGCCTTTATCTCATGTAAACAAAGTTATCGATGGTTTGTAAATGGAGCCCTTAATCTGAAGCTCTGAAATGCTTTTAAATGGCATGCTGTAACTAGGAGACGGTGTTCAATCATTGTTGGTCAAAATGCTTCTCTAATACCTAGGGCTTTTTTACCTTTAATACCTAGGGTGTTATTAGGCAAAAAAGCAACAGCAGCCACATGACCTGTTGTCTTAAATTTGCCTCAACACTGAAAATTGCCCCCCGGAGGCTATAATGACACATAATGCAGAACGTAAACCAATAGGTGGTTTAAAATATCTTTTTCTTGTACATTTGCCATGGCAGAGGTCAATGGGCCTGATCCAGACCTACGACCGCATTCGCCCGCGAGCGTAGCGTACGTTCGCCCGGGCGTACAAACTTTCACGCCCATAACACTCCCATTGATTGTACCTGCTTACGGCGGCTGAACCCTACCCTAAGTTTTTCCAGCGTACGTGCGAATTTTCGCACCGATACGCTGGTCGTACTGGCCTTAGCAAGCCCATACTGTACAATTTAAATGGCTATCCCCGCCTCTGTGTAGTAACTCGAGCGTCCAGACTACCCTCGTACAAAACGCACGCCCCTTGGGCGAAAAATACGCTGAAAATACGCTCGCTGTACGCTCATGTCCTTCGGACGACCGGAAGTTGTCATACTGCACATGCGTAGTGCGTTTTTTTCCCCGAATTTTCGCTTTCGATCGGGGAGCGCCCTCCCACACTGTACAATTTAGCATGCAACCATTGGAATGCAGCCATCGTATTTATCTTTTTCAGACAAGTCGTTGATGGTGGGTCAGGAGGGAAGGCATTTCATTAATATAGTAGGGGTGCACCCAATGCCTGATGCCTATCCAGACTTCCAATGTGCCCCCATTTTAAATGAGGACATATTAAAGCTCTTAAGATAGGAGTCAGGTATCAGAAGGCTGAGCTTGATTTTACTTATTGTTTGTTAAAAATGTTTTCATTTTGTTTTATGCCATTTATTTACTTCTTTACATTTCTTTTCATGCTCCTTTTTTTTTTTACATTATATTACTTTGTGTATCTCTGCTCTGTATAAACTTGTCAGGTGGGACGTATGTATGTTGTAGAGTAGGGTCTTGGTTAAGCCCTTATGCGCAATACTAATTTCTGCACCACCCCCATTTTCCGTGGGTACCTTGTGGAAATTAAGGTATGGTTCTGCTGTGGGAAGTCCCTTGTGTGCGAGGGTAATGGCTCTGTGGGCTCTGACAGCAGATCAGTATTGGAAATCTGTTTTCAGAAGCCTAACTGCAGTGTCAGCAAAGGTCTGGTTCCGGTCCAATATTACCCTTAGAACAGTCTTTTGGACAGAAATCTTTCAATCACCTGAGCTGCTAACTCACCACAACCCAGCTCCTGGCGAACCTTTGAAATCAAAATAATATTTAACAAGACATTTGTTTATTAATCCTGGGAGGATTATTATGCTCTTAGCCTTTGATTCAGAACTATGAGCCGGATTCAGAAATCCATTTTGAATATGGTCCACACTAGTCAGACAGGAATTTGTACTGTTCTTATTCCCACTCGCATGGATGGACTTCCAATAGCCAATGTCTATCCAGAAACTACAGCAGTCTGGATCCTACAGGCAAGATGTAATGCCTATACTGTAACTTTACTAAGAGCAGTCCAGCCCCTCCTCCGGACATACAGTGCATCCGCATTCCACATAAAATAGTTACTACGCATACGTAATAACTGTCCTTTCCGCCGAGGTACGTTGTTCTGAATCCGGCCACATATCCCTTAATGAGAAGCTGAAAAAGTTTTGGGGAGATTTTTGAAAATGTATTAAAAATCAGAAAATCAAGAAATCACATGTACATAAGTATTCACAGCCTTTGCTCAACACTTTGTTGATGCACCTTTGGCAGCAATTACAATAAGTCTTTTTGAATATGATGCCACAAGCTTGGCACAACTATCTCTGGGCAGTTTCATCTCTCTGTCTCTCGCTCAGGGCTCCAAAATAGCTAGTTACAGTGTTGGTGTTCAAGTCTGAATAGCCACATTTGTGCACAATCCTTTCCTGGGCATATACACAGCAAAAGTATACAAAACATATGCTACAGAATCAGATGTATGTCCCGGTCAGGATCAGGCGCTATGTATCTTTATAACTTCTTTTCTGCAAAAGTTTTCAAAAAAGATGGCTTCATAAAATGATCTTTCTTTCTACACTCGGGGCAATGAATCCTGCTTGGGCTGCTTGCGCTGTAAAGGCACATACGACGGTACCTCTAGAAGACTATGCAGTACAGAAATTGGCGCATGGGCACCAAGCAGCCAAGCCATGTGACCATATACATTGCACAAGTGCATTGCAGTACATTGAATTGTTTAGTTTAAATGGAGGTTATTAATAGTGTTACAATGTAAATGTAAATGCTAAAATAATACCAAAACATTATTTAGAAAAAAACATATGATGAAAAATGTTTGTATTTATTCATGACTGTATATATGAAATATGTATATATGAAATATTTTATACACAATGCTCCAGAAGCTATTTCATAACTATATATATTCCATTTCAATACCTAACCATGGAGTTTCAGCCCCCTGGAATTACACATAACCTGTGACTGGAACAAATGTTTTGATATAGACAGAGTCTATTTCCATCAGCGATTGGCTCTGGATCGGGTGCACAAGCTCGGATATGGACTTACTGTACATTGACTGTGGGCCTCCTCCTCTCTTATCGCACAACACGCCTTCCAGAATGCCAGCTGGTGCAGCTTGATTCGCGTTCAGGTCTGGATTGTCCACACGCATCGTTTCTGTGCAAAATCACCGCAATATCTATTGAGAACGCCTCTGAAATAGTTCTACATACGCTGGTTATAGTGTTTTGGACTAGTTAAGACACAACAATGGACAATGGACCTGATTCACACTTAAGAAGCTGCGGCTTCTTAAGTGCGCATTTGAACACAATTACCTACTGCTCATGCGTGGTAGGTAATTTACGCTATCTACATAGCCGATAGGCACGTAGATAGCGTAGGTGCGGTTTATACAGATGAAGACAAAACTGAAGGGAAAATGCCCCAAGAACAAGCAGGAACTGAAGACATTTGCGGTAGAGGCCTGGCAGAGCATCACCAGGGATGAAATCCAGCGTCTGGTGCTGTCTATGCCTTCCAGACTTCAGGCTGTCATTGACTGCAAAGGATTTGCAACAAAGTATTAAAAAGTGAAAGTTTGATTTAGGATTGTTTAGTTTGTCCCATTACTTTTGGTCCATTAAAAAGTGGGAGGCACATATAGAAACCGTTGTAATTCCTACACCGTTCACCTGATTTGGATGTAAATACCCTCAAATTAAAGCTGAAAGTCTGTAGTTAAAGCACATCTTGTTTGTTTCATTTCAAATCCATTGTGGTGGTGTATAGAGCCCAAAATATGAGAATTGTGTTGATGTTCCAATATTTATGGACCTGACTGTATGTTTTCAACTGGATGATCATCCCAATCCAATCTGCTCAGTTGCTTCTATTTTCCCTTTATAAAGTAACTATTTGGGTCTCTGTTGGCAAGACTTAAAGAGCAGTCCCATCAGTTTTTCTGTCTTCCATCTAGCTCACACATATGCCTGTCATTGGATAAACCATATATGACAGTGATAACAGATGTCTCTAATGCTGTGGATTAAGAAACAAAATGACAGTGACACATTTAATGACCATGTATAATGGTTTTTATCCCATCGCTTCCAGCAATGAAACAGTGGAGTTGTCAGATGTTCAGCTAATAAAAATGTATTGTGTTTTCCTCTTGCCTTGTTCAGTTCTCTAACCCCTCTGGACCCCTACTCTGCAGCCCATGCAAGAAGCTGTCTTCCTCGCTAATGAAGATAGATGGGTTCTTTATGTAAACAAGGAAGTTTTCACAGGGCGATGTTGTGATTTGGCCTCTTCTTTTTTCACTTGGCTCTGCTTCATCTTATAACAAAAACATAGCCTTTCTCTCACACCTCTCCCCACAGCAGAGGGACCAATGCTCTCTCAAGACCCCCCAAATATTGTTTAACTCTTTCAAGTGGTTTCAAGTTTTCATAGTTGCCATTGATGTTCTTATACAGTACATAGCATTGTGCAACTCTAGATAAGAACACTGTGGGACTCATTCAATTGGCATTGCACCCGCATATTTTGTGGTGCGATGCTGTTTGTGCAAAAGATTTTTTTCTATTTTTATACGCGCCTCATAAGTGAGCATAAAAATAGGCTACCATAATAGATGGGAAAATGCGCAGTGCGAACATTTTCCCATCTCTCGCGGGCCGCGATTCTGATTTTTTCAGTCTGTCTGTGTATTTCAGTCATATTTTGATATTATCAGGTAAGTTTATTGATGCCACCATGAAATAATCTGTAGGTTTGCTGTGGCAAAACATTTTGGACACATTTATAACCTAGAGCAAGGGTTCTCAACCAGTGGTTCTAGTACCACTGGTGGTACTTGGACCACTGTCAGGTGGTACTCGGCATCTGGGCAAGATTGTAAGGAAGTTCAATACCGAATGGACATAATGAATAAAATATCTTGGGGGCTAAATGGCATATGTAGAAAATGCACCTTAAACCACATGTCTAAATGATATGAAAAGTGTTACTTGACATGATTTCATTGTGGGTATTTGGCACTGCCACAGAAAAGGCTGAGAGCCATTGACCTAGAGAATATGTTTGTATTGAATCCCAAAGCAAAGGTTGGAAAAAGTCCATCTGATAGCCCAATTATAAAGCTGTGTGCTTTGTATTGTCTATCTCTTCCTCAGCTGTTTGGTATTTTAAAAGTCCTTAGTGAACAATTGTTTCCCTGCAGCTTTTCCTCATACCAATGGCCCCTTTGTTTCTGATGGGCCCAGTGTGTCAATGAGATTCAGGAATATGGAAACATTTAGCGCTCTTCTTCATTAGGGTATGATCCTTGTTTTACCTTGTGAGACTTAACTGTCCCAAGCAATCAATAGCCAGTAGTGGGTCAGTAGAGATCTCCTCTAGTGACAGCCCTAGCTTCTATCTTCTTGTCTTCTGCTTATTGATGAATGTTTACTGTGTATGCAGAGAAGACAAAAAGGTGGAAACTGGGCACATTGCTGAAGAAGAAGACAGTATTGGATCGCAGGAAAGGTAAGTATTAGCAAACCCTATGCTACTGCAAGGTCATTATGATCAGTGACCAACCTGGCTACTATATCATTTTTAATGCTTTTAATAAATTAAGTCTTGAAATACATAACTCAAAAATAGAAAGGCTTCCATAAGATTAAAATGTTTGTTATTCTGTCATTGAAGTAAATGTTTCCTAATCTCCTGTTTATCTAAATATACAGCATATTCACATGCTTTTTTCTTTTTTATTAAAAGTATATAGAGCTACAATGAATTTGACCAATGTAATGGGTAGTACATGGTAAAGGTGGTTAACATTCCATGATAATATACTACTTTATCTCTGCCTCTAAAATAATAATAATAAAAACATATATTGAATCTGCTAGAAGCAATACCTAAAATAATGAAATGTCTGGAAAGGGGCAGAATTGGTTGGAGAACAGGGGCCAGATTTACTAAGCTGCGGGTTTGGATAGGTGCAGATGTTGCCTATAGCAACCAATCAGAGTCTAGCTGACATTCTCAAGTATGCAATAGATAAGTGACAGCTAGAATCTGATTGGTTGCCATGGGCAACATTTTCACTTTTCCAAACACGCAGCTTAGTAAATCTGGCCCCAGGCATTATTTGGTAAGCAGAGAGACACAGGAAGTATAACTTATGACAGACTATTTTCTAAATTAATGTCACATGGTTCATAGATCATTGGTTTACCTTGAGCTAGCAACATAAATAGTTTTGTAGAATGCACAAAAAAAGAATACATTTTATGTGTCAGACATGTCACCATTTCTAGCACTTCATATTCATTTCTGATTTTGGCACTCACCATGGTTTTGGTAAAATGAGCACCACACCTCATGGTGCTCGCAACAGATATAGGTTATGTTCTCATAAAGGTTGGTTATTCAAAATGGCTGCCTCCTCCATGGAATGGAAACACCAACACACTTATTAAGTGTTTACACACATCATTTTCAAACCTAATGGAGTATCGTTTGTTCACTTATTAGGTTTGATTTTGGTTGGGCCCATCACAGAAAAGTTGTGTTTATTTTTTCTATCATTGATCTTTATATCATACTTACAATATAATGAAACTGAACAATTGTTAAATAATATATACTTGTCTATTCTTGTAGAGAACAATTTTAAATGGTAATGGTGATGATAGTATTGCATTTGTGTCATCTATACTGCTTTTCTCTTGGGTGTCCAGTGACCTACACCAGTTTGCAGCATGTCTTAAACAGTTAAGTTAAGTCAATAATCATCATGGTTATTGTATTGTACCTTCCTTCTCTTATATTATGTGATATTAGTGGTCCAAGTGGAAATTTAAAAGTGATGGTATGGTATGAAAATATAAAAATAATAGAAGTGAATGGAGATTTATAACTTTTTAATTAAATAAGTGGGAGAAGTGATGGTATGGCATACCCCTGTATACCCCCTCACTTCCAGCCCTGTGCAATACTACGTATAAGTAATCTCATTCAGTGTGAACCTTTGATTTTCAAAACTAAAGAAATAAACTTGCAGACAAAACTGAGGGTTTGTTAAAAAAATATATAGTGGTTAGATGACAATCAGACGATAGTACTATATATACAATCAATTATATATTATTTTACATTACAAATTCATTTAATGCCATCAAAACAAGTGGGGTGAAGATTACAATGAAAGCACAAAAATATACACACAATTTCAAAGAAAAACAACCCTAGTTCACCATATTGTGTTTTGTTTTTTGTTATATCAGAACCTAGGAATCTATTTTATTCGATTTGTTTTATATGCTTGAAACCACAATCTTGTTAACATTTTCAAAACAGCCATTTTGTATGCTTAACCAATATTCAACTTATCATTACTAGCAATATCACTTTAGCGCCTCAGTGATGTAACCAGTTGTTTGTGATTGAGTAAGCTGAAAACTGTAAATAAAAAAATATCATTTTATTAAAAAATGTTCTCTAAAAAAAACCAAAACAAAACAAAAAAACTCAAAAGTTGTCTGTATGTATTGAGGAATTATAATGTTAAGCCTTTTTCCCATAGATCTGTATGTGCTCATTTGCCAAATTTTAATTAGTTTGATACATAGAAAGACTAATTTTAATTCCCATTGTTAGGCCATTGATCCTAAATGCATTAGAGTGCAAAGAGGTGTAACTAAAATGGTGCATGGCCTGTGTCACAAACCATACACTAAAGTAAAGACATAAGACTAAAGGAACTAAACATGTATAGCTTGGAGCAGAGAATGGACAGGAGGGATATGATAGCAGCTTTCCTATATCAAGGGGTATAACGAAGTACAGTGGTGCCATTTTTAAAAGGAAGAGATGTGTATAATTGGCAACTATGGGTATTGGATGACACAGGTTAATATGAAAGGGCTTGCTCGCAAGAGCTTACAATTTTAAATAAGTGGCAAGTGTAAAGTTTGTTAGTTTCGAAGTAAAAGACATGCTCTTAATATGCAGCTTCTACTGGAAGTCAGTGAATTGGAAAAAAAGGTTTTCACAAACTTCGGTGCAATATGGCAGTACCACTTGGCAACCAATCAGACACTTGGGAGTATTCATTTCCTGGTGAAGACCAGAATTGGCAAAACAACCCCTTTTCACACTTTCTGTCATAAATTCACTAGACTTTCAACACTAATTGATAATTGCTGGTTACCATGGGTTACTGAATTGTGCAAATATACACCCTTAGCTAAGTAAATAACCCCCAACAAACACTGTGCATTCTGTATCATCCTATATGGGCAATGGAAAGGAGATCACATGGGACATTTTACAGCAAAGCTGTACGGGCTGGTTGGATTTGGATTTCCAAGTCTGCTGATACCTATTAATGTATCAGTCAATCCTTCTCAATGGCAAGTCCCTTATCTTCTCTGGAACAGATAAGATGGCCTTCATAGTGTAAAAGTGGAGCAGGAGGGCCTGCAAGCTCTCAGGCCAGGGAGGAGGCAGCAACGTCAGTCACACTCTCCCAAGAATCTGACAAATTTGCAGCTCAGTAAAAATAACGTGAGTTGGGTGTGTGGTTACTTTGCCCTGACACCTTGTTATCGAGAGGGTTAGCTGATGGAGTGTAGCGGAAACATGGCAAGCAATATACAACCAGCGAGCAGGACACAGATTCCCTCTGGGACTTACGAATAAAAGGACAATGAGCAAACACAGGACTTTCTTCCTTTAGATTAATATGGCAAGCTTAAGGTAAAACAGGCTTGACCTCACTACAGGACATTGTACTAAATTTTCACATATTATAAAACATTTTTCTTGTACAGTAGGCAGAGGCAGCCCTAGGTTTTGCAGGGCCCTAGGCAAAAAATTAGTAGGGGTCCCATCAAATAATCTCAAGTCCACTAGGTGGACTGGTTCTGACAGTGCCTGTTACTGGATGTCAGATGGGATGTAAGCTTTTTTCTCAGGTGTCTATGCTGCCAGCCTTCTGAGAGCTAATGCCATGTCCGGTGCTGTGTTACCGTGGCAACCAGATGCTCACTTTCACTCCCCTCTTACAGAATCCTGGCCCTTGGCTATAGTCTGTGACCAGGTAAGAGGTTATTTGCAGTGTCCAGTCTGGAACCTGTGGGGCCCTAGATGGTTGCCTATCTGGCCTATTTGTTAGTACAATATTGCCTTCTAACACTTCATTTACCTACCCCAAGCTTTCAGGTCACAGCTGGGCAGGTAAAGGAACCAAAAAACCCAAAACATACATATGCAGTTATGCTAAACCTCCTGACAATAGGGAAGAATGCAAAGCACAATGGGAAGAGGCTGATGTTTTATCTGTAGTCTGTAGTCCCATATTAATTGGTTGCAGATTGTCAGCATCTGTCTACAAGAAAAGCAATGTGTTTTACCTCATCCCAAACCTGTTCCTTGTGTTGGTCCAGACCTTAACCAATTTATTACCACTTCAGCTAAACAGGAAGCATACAAAGCTGCCTGAATGTTAATATCAGTTCCTGGGACACTTTGCTGCAGAGTCAATACATCGTATTCAGTCACATTCTGCAATGTCCCTAAGGGTCGGGGTGTACCATAACTTCCATCATGTTGCGTTTTAATGGACTTGACTATAATGCACTCTTGTAACTTCTTATAGGAAAGTCTCAGTATCCAAAGCCTGTTAAAAAATTTTAAAAAAATTGCGTTGTATAGTCGGTCAATACTGAAAAATATTTACTGACAAAAAAGTCTAGTCCCAGTTCAAAAATTGTCATTACTGGACTGGCCCATGGGGCAAATTCCCAAACGCCCCTGGTTGACAGATATTTGAGCTGCAGCATATTTCAATGGCAGCTTCAGCCTGCACTTATTCTTATATGGCCATTGGAATTACGCCAGTTACCCTATTTAGGGACCCAATGCAGAAGCATGTTGAGGCCCCAACATTGCCCCATTTATATAGAGTATATCATAAATCGTTACATAATGATCTTGGACAAGTGTCAAAATACAGTTGTAACCACATGAATTTATATTGGAATCTGGGGAAATTACTGCCCACAGAGACTCTCTAGATTAGAAGGTCCATTAGAATTTTCAGAGCCAGAAAAAATGTTTTCTTTGCTGTGTCCTAAAAAGTTATGTATTTACTTTATATAAATGATATTTCTAGAAAGTTCTAAGTAATTTATGATGAGGATGAGGATGTAGAAGTCAACCTTTCACTATAGCCCTTCAAATGAACGCGGCTTGAACTGTGAACTACATCCAGTTACATTTTATTCCCTGTCTTGTTTTTTTTCTTATTTTCTGCCTGAATAAAAACATGTTCCTGTCCAAGTCTTTGAAAATACATTTCACTTCTCACCACAAATCATGTATTCCCAGCAGCACTGCCTTGTGTGCGTAGTGTGTAAGTATAAAAAAGAATATACAATGAAGCAGGACTGACCCTTTGATAATAACCACATTTCAGTGCACTGCTGAAGAGGTTAATGAAGAAATAATCTCTCCCTGTCCTCTCTCAGTTGCAATTTAGTGAGAACTGTTTGCTGATCAATCTGCGGGCATCTGCAGCTCATTATTTGTTGCGGTATAAATGTAATTACACAGTTGGCACACACAGCCCACGTGTAATGTATCTTCGCTGTAGAGCGTTTAAACTAGGGAAAAAGTTACACAATAACAAACTATATTGTATAAAACAAGTTATAGGGAGCTCCATTGCTTCTGGGCTGACTTTTTGTATTGTTTAAAGTCTTTTGTTTTTATTCCCTACTTGGTCCATAGAATAGTCAGTATGATAGGGTGCTACCAACTGCATTACTATATATATATATA
>WWET01004535.1:54488-66082 GCA_011038615.1 Limnodynastes dumerilii | reverse complement strand
CTGTTGCGGAGTCAGTCCCGGATAGACCTACCCCATATATCAAGTAGGAAAGAGATTTGGGAATATCGTTATCTCCGCAGAAGTGGGTACAGGTGTCAGCGCAAGCGTTTAAGGTATCACGATGCTCTAATCACATTGAAATGTTTATTAAACTACTCAATAGATTATACCTAACCCCGGCTAAAATACACACAATGTGGCCATCCAACTCAAAATTGTGTTGGCGCGGCTGTGGAATGACGGGGGACTTACTCCATGTCTTTTGGTCGTGTCCTAGGCTGCAGGCGCTCTGGGGGGAAATCTTCTCATTGGCCTCTAGGGTCCTAAACCATCCCATCGCCCCGGCCCCACAAGTAGCGCTGTTACATATCTATCCTGCAGACTATCCTGGGGAGAAACGTTATTTACTAGGACATATTTTCCTTGCGGCTAAAGCAGCTATAGCGCAACTGTGGAAAGGGTCAGATCCCCCTACATTGGCTAAAGTAATTTCTAAAATTACCTTTAATCATCATATGGAAACCCTTATGGCAGAATATCGAGTTTCCGCTACCTGTCCCCTGTTCCAGTGGCTCCCATGGTCGGAATACCTCCAAGAGGAATTAAGACAACAGGCACCATTAGCGGGATCTACGTCTACCTAGTGAATTGCTTCCCTAATGGGACGCCGGTTCTCTGGGATGAGATCAGTACATGTGGGGTTTAAGGTTAGTGCTACTGACTTCCCTTTAGGTCCCAGAGGTAAGGGCCATTGAACCTAACGTGACTTGTACAACTTCGCGAGGCGTGTTTCTGTACTCCATTGTATTAAAAGATTCATAAATATATGCTGTAACATGTGATGTCTCCCCTCCCCTCCCTTTTCTTGTTTCTGTATCCCTTCCCCCATTTCTTGCAAAACTGAATAAAAATGATCGAAGTTAAAAAAACTTACCTCCCCGAGAGATGCATCTGTCCCGACATGAAGAGCCTGCTCATGCGCAGTGTTTCACATGCCGGGGCTTCATTTTTACTAAGTCCCAGAAGAGAGTCACTGCGCATGAGCAGACCTCCAGACGAAGACATCCTGTGATGACTGGAAAAAGCTTGTATGTCATTGCAGGAGAGCCAGCGGAGGGTAAGTTTTAATAAATAATATGAACGTAGCTCCCAGGCTCGCAGCAATGAGATACCAACCTGGATGAGCTACGTTCATAGCAAACTGAACTCTTATGTAAATAGAGCCCAATATGTTAAATTGGTTTAAAATCCAGGATCTGGGGCACCATTTTTCCTTTTGGTCCCTGGTACTAAAATTTCTAGCTACAGCTATGGGTGCAACTGTTACAGGGCCCAGAGGAGAGGAGGGTTCATGGCAAGTGCCCACCCTGCACCCATGGAACTTTAAGCCTTCAGAGGCTGGCAGCTTAAGACAGCACATGGCACTCAGTCTATTAGTGGTGACCACTGTTTATAAATACATTGCCAGCAGCCTAAAATTTAGCGCTGTCCTCTGCTGGTAGAGAGGGGGACATGGACCACATTTTTCTTCTTTGCCATTAGAGAACAGTGTTAAGCTGTCAGCTGCTGGATAAAGTTAGTACCGACCGCTGTCTTAAGCTGCCAGCCACTGACAGCTGCTTGTGCAGAGCAGTGGCCAACTTACAGCAACACTGCACACGTGTCAGAAGGGGAGGGGAGGCATGGTGCGAGTACAACCCACCCATCAAAACTCGGACCCTGCCTTCTTGCTATAGGGTCGCATTGGTCTACATCTGCCCTTGGCTGACTGGATCATTAGTCTGTCTGCCAGTTCAATAGGAAGTGTTGCTCCTTAGCTGACATTGCCTGTTGAATGTAAAGCACTGAGAGATAGAACCAATTAAGGTTTATGTTTAAAATGCTTTTAATGATGATGATATTACATAATGATATTACGTAAGATCTCTTTATTTCATAATATTTAAATGGGACATATTGATGACAATGCAGCTCCATAGTTAAGGATATAGAGCCAGACTTCCATATTTCAATGAAATCATATACCTGGGCACTATCCAGACATTACTATCACTCAGACATCTGATATTTGAGGCCTTCCTTAAATTTTCAAGCGCATGAAAGTTCATGAAGTAAGGAATCTGGATCAGTTTGCATTTAGAGGGACGCCTATAATCTAAATTGACTATAAAATGAGTCACATTGTGTTGTGAAGTTGAAAAAAGCGTCCACAATCCAATGGAAAACCACAGCTGAGCAAAATTTGAATATCTGTATTTCACTATTAATAGCTTGCTACCCTAGTAAATTGTCTGGGACACTCATAAAGCTAAAATATGGGGCACATTTTTATCAGCAGTTGTTTTATGTCTCAACCATGACACAAACAGAAATCCCAGCTCTTAAGATGGATACACACTGGTGCTTTTTCATGATTATCGTTCCAATCTCACGGTAAACGAGTGTTTGGAAAGATATTGTGTAAGTGTGTACTCTGTAGAGATCATGCCTGATCATTGCAAAGCACAAGACATTATTTGATTGTATCTTAAACTTACCAAACAATGCAATGTCGCAATGTCACACTCTTCTTACCTTGCTTCAGTTGATTCCCATTCTTCTTCTCGCTGAAGGACCGCCTTTGAGGGTGGGCATATTGTTGCAGGGGGATTTGGGAACGATTCACCTAAAAATCTTTCTAGTGTGTATGAAAACATAGGGGCAGCAGATTTCTGATCGGAACTTTAGAAGTAAGTGGAATTTATTCAAAGACCATCAGATGCCTTGAAAAAAGCTAAAGTGTACCAAGCATTACACTGATCACCTCTGCCGCTAATCACCTGGGACAGATCCAGACCTCGGGCTGGATCCAGACTTAAGAAGGAGCTTGAAATTAAGAGAGAAAAGTCACTCCTGGACTAAACCATGGTGATTGCAGGGGAGTCATATTTAAGCTGTTGCAAACAGTATTAGAGTTGAGAGGTGATGTTTCCTATCCCAAGTATAAATAACAGTGTGATAGTAAAGCTGGTCAGTATCTGTGTGCAGTAAGCAATTCACAGATATATCCCTGCATGCAAAGAATACAATTAAGTTGACTCCCCCTGTAATTAACATGGTTTTGCCCAGGTGTAACTTTTCTCTCTTAATTTCAAGCTCCTTCTTAAGTCTGGATTCAGCCCCTCTATAGGTCAGACTTACGTGGCTTATGTTCAGAAAAAAAAGTTCTGTATAGAACTGTGATTGGTTGAAGCTATTACCTTAGTGGAAGCCCAAAAACTATTTAGTCAAATTCATTTCCAAACCTCTGGGAACAAAGTTTGCTTTACCAATGGTATGTCTGAGATGTATCCCTTTATCAAGGTCATAACGGGCTGTATTCAGACCTAATATTGTTCCTAAACATGTGCGTATGTTTGCGGTTTCTTGATATCTGTGCATGCGCCTGGCAGATGTTACACATAAAAACTCATTACACACGGAGAGGATCTCAGTACCTAATAACACATGTAAGAAGTGATGTGCCAGCCAGCACTCCATAAGAACGAGGATATACAAAGTGCGTGGGGGGAGGCATTTAAATTGGACAATATGGGCTGGGTTGGGCACTTCTGTTCTTACTTTAGCAAACTCCGCACAAACATAAGGTAGGTCTATGGTGGCGGAAGTCACCAAAAATCCATAAGAATGAGGGAAGAGTCATGGGAGCACACTTGCCACTTAGGTACATAGTTTTGTGATGCGGATGATTAATTAATTTATATAAATTTAGATAAACTCCCAGTGTGTGGTTGGGCCGAATGATGCCACTCACCTTGGTCGTAGTCCATTGGTCCAGGGGGAGTGGGAGGTGCTGGGGCCTCTCTGGAATAAAAACCAGCCTGGACCCTAGGACGTCCTCCATGTCACCAAGAGTTCCATAGTAACTAAAGCCCTTAAAGGTTGGGCTAGGGTTCGGCCTACTCGCCCCGACTGCAGACGCCCTCTGTCAGTCAGCTGCCTAGCGAATTTAATTGCTACGGTGGCTTTAGTTGCCAGCGACAGCTATGAGGCATTATTGTTTCAGGCCGTGTTTAGCTTTGCACATGTGGGGGCCTTCCGCATTGGAGAGCTGGTCGCGGCTTCAGTAAGCTGATTCACCACAGGCCTATTAGCTCGTAATGTGATCCCCCATACCGACTCCATAACTTGTAGGATTCATAAAGGGAAAACTGGAGGGGAGGGGTCGCTGGGTTGAGCTAGCTAAACATCCCAATCCCAAAGTCTGCCCTTTTGAGTGGGGTCTCAAATTCGCGGGGGAAAGGCCACAAGGTTGCCCTGTCTGGTTTGCGCATAAGAACGCGACCCCTCTTTCATGCTATCAGTTTAGAGTTGTATTCTAGAGCACGCTGGTACGCATGGGATTGGACCCTGCCAACTATGGCACACAATCCTTTCGAATTGGAGCAGCTTCATGGGCAGCGGCACAGGGCCTTCCAGAGTAGGCCATCAAAAGGATAGGCCGCTGGAAGTCAAAAGCGTTTAAAACTTACCTTCGGCCGTTGGTGGACTAAGAAAAGGAATGACCTATGTGGGTCACGGCAAAGAGACCGGTATTCTTACGTTTGCAATGGTTTATGTTTGCTAAGTTACTAGATAGTTGCCCCTTGGCTACCTCCCCCCCCCCACCACGGAACGGACATGGTTCCTGGGATTAGCCTGGAAACTGGCCCGCTGCACCAGGTGTATGGATTGTGAAGGGCTTTTTCCTACAGTTACCGGTGGCCCATCTTTAATTCCCCATAGTCTATATAGTCGGGCCCTGGTGAACTGTAGGTTTTCACCTTCACCCGGATCCGTCGGCACTCCTCTTATCTCCTTAGTTCATTTAGAATCATACATTATTTGCCATGTTCAAATTCTGCAATTGCTCATTACCTGTTCCTTCTTTCCCACAGCTGTTGTACCGCAGAGGCGGGTTGTTTGGTTTGTCGGGCACTCTTTTGTGTTTTGGGCTGGACAATTTGTGACATCTACAGGTTGGCCCTTTCCTAGGAATTGGGAGGTGGTTTGGAAAGGCTTGAGAGGTATGCTGTGGCCAGCAGTTTTAGAGCGCCTTTCCAGAGACATGTTATCAGTGCAGCGTCCCGATATTATAGTTTTACATGTGGGCGGTAATGATATTGGCCGCATACCGGCGGTGGAACCATCAAGGAGGATCTCCGACTGGCCATAAGCTGGTGGCCCGAGGTAAGATGGTTTTGTCGGACATCATCCTGCGTTGCATATGGCGTTGTCCTGGCAATGGTGCTGTTGTAGACAAGTTGTAGAAAAATTAACAGGTAAGGCCGCATATGTGAACATAAAAGTTAAGGTAGGAATCTGAACACGTAAGTGTCCAGATTTACTACCGAGAGCGGGGAGTACATGGGGCGTGCACTCCCCGCTCCGAGAACAGCTATAATGACTTTGGGTGCCTGTAAGGCGCCTGTAGGTCTGGATACGGCCCAATGCATTAAACTGACTGATTAACAATTTTCTATTATAATAATTTTGTTAGTGGCACCATTGGTAAAAAAAAAATATGTGGCAGCCCGGGCCACTTATTACATAGAACAATATCTGTATTCCTCAGTTATGTGCAGATGCTCTGTACTGTGCTGTGGTAACTACTCAGTGCAGATGTTTAATAATACTCTGCAGGGGCTCAAGTGTCCCCAACAGAGATTGTTTCTGTTAATGTAGAGTGGGGGAAGGTTTTGGCCATACAATGTGTTGATAAATTATGATTGTGTGATCAGTTTATATCACACTTATCGCTCTGTTGTGGGTCACAGATCCTCAGTATATGAATTTGTGACTTTAGTCATCCATCTTGATTAAAGTCCCTCACAGCTCACTTACAATTTGTTGTTGGCAAGGCCGGTGCTAGAGTGTTCGGCGCCTCCCTGCAAACTTTAAATTTGCGCCTACCTGTTTAACGATTTGTCATTACAGTTACTAGAGTATAGTATCCATGTAAGCATCATAAAACACAATCTTGTAAACACAATAAAAGAAAGCAAATCATAGCCGCTGCTATACAATACAGGCAGTATTGTAGTCTCCACTATACAACTCCCATTTCATCCTAAACACTGCAACACAATATCGACCATATATCTTAGGGACACATACCTTACAGACATATGGCCTGATTCAGAGGCTGAAAATAAGAACTTCAAGTTACACCTGGGCAAAACCATGTTGATTTCAGGGGGAGTCAAGTTAATTTTATTCTATGCATGCAGGGAGAATGCTTTGCTTTTACTTATTGCACACAGATACCTGATCAGCTTCACTTTTAAACTGCTAATTAGACTTGAGCTGGGAAACATCACCTTTTAACTATAATACTGTTGCAACAAATGAAATTTGACTACCCTGAAATCAACATGGTTTAGCCCAGGTGTAACTGTAAGTTCTTATTTTCAGCCTCTGAATCAGGCCCAATGTGACAATAATAATTTGAATATTTAAGCTCCCAAAATCATCTAGAACTGGATCCAGAATTCTGAAACGTGGGCTTATTCCTCACTCTGTCTGCGGAAAATTAATGTATTTAACTACTGCACATGCATTAGCTAAAGACTTTCAACACAACTCTAGATCCTCATGATCCAGGCTTCCGTGCTAGAAGCCTTTGCGTCAGTGAGGTGAAATGACCTTCAATGCGTGCAGCATGTATGCATGGTGGAAGGGGGGCTTGGTTAAGCTCTTATGTAAAATTCTCAGTTATGCCTCAGACCCATTTTCTGTGGGACTGGTACTTAACATTTAAGTAGGGTCATAGGTACGAAAGCCCGTATTTTTGAGGGGAGAGGTACAGTATTTCAGTCGAACATTTAAAGTATCAACTTCTACTCCTTCTGTAGTGGCTTCTGCTTCCTTTTGTATTCCAAAAGGCAGCTTAACCAAACGCGTGCACAAAAAAGAATTGCACTGGTTTAAAAACAAGATCGAGATCTTCACCTGCAGACCATTACCCATTTTGCCGAAGAAAGTGAAAATGCGTCGGGTGTCGGATCCTGAGTGCACCAGGACCAATAAAGCCATCAGCACTGACCGATGTAAGTACCATTTCTGAGGTAGTATAGGGAGAGTCACATACCTGGAAAGGGGAAAACGCGGCAGTGAGGCCGCTAGAAGCCAGTCAGGGTCAGTTGCTTCTTGGGAGTAGATTAGGGTACTCCGGTTCAAATTGTATGTGGCAGAGAATATATGGACTTTCTGCCCTAGGAGAACTATCAGATGCCCTATGCAAGTTATTTGGGGCTAAGTATTTGTTTGCTACTGTATATGTTTGCATTGTCAACATTATATTGTTTTCCCTGAGTGTATATGTATGTGCATAACTGCTTATGCTAATTAACACTGTATGGGGATTTTCTTGGGCTCCGATACCTCTCTGTCTATATAAGTAATGTGATAATCATACATGTTAAATAAGCTGATATTTGTCTATCTGTTTGTGGCTTACAATATAAAATATTTCGCTCAACTTTGGCCTTTACTAGAAATGTTTTAAATGATCCAATAAAGAAAATCTAGAATTGATATGAGACGGCAGACTTCATACTTGTGTGCACTGCACTATATGGAGCCAGTCTGTGTTGGAAGACTAAATGAAGACTGATTGTGTTGGGTGTGTCATTTTTATTTTTTGCTGCTATAATTTTTTAACAAAATAAGTTAAATGCAAAACTTGTTCTATTTATACCTGTTGGTTTCCACTAGATATTTAAACAGTTGTAATACTCACTTATGACCGGAATTTGACTTCCGCAGAAGGATCATAGGCCTAGTCCGGGAATCGACCACATGAACTCAGCGCTGTGAGACACAAGTGCTACTCACTGAACCACCGTGCTGATATATACAGATAGTACAGTGTCCTATGCCTCTTCCATGCTATCCAGACTGCTCCATTAATCCCATTATAAATGAGGATAGCTTGGAATTGTAAAGGTAGAGGTCAGGTAGTATATCGCTATTCAGGTGTACTTCCCTCACCCGCACAGAAGACTTGATCCAGCAGAAATCCATCTTCGTATCCCAGCTGACGCTGGCTCGGGGCTCCCAGTGCAGTGGCATTAGACATATGGATCCAATCTTAGTCTATACTGGGTAAAGAAAATCCTGTATAGTCTGTGTGAATGAAAAGAACTGTTACTCTTCACTGCTCAGTAAGAGTTAATAAGGCGGAAATAGCTCACAGAGGCTGGCAAACACTGCATGATGCCCAAAGACCTCTGCCAACCTTTATCTTGTGTCTTACTGACAATGCCACTTGTCTGCTTATTAAAACATCTGCGCCATAGATAGGGGACGTTGACGTTTCCGCACATCACCATAGGGTTTTTCCACAGAGGCTTAACCTAAAATTGTCATGGAGGTGTTACAGTATGTTATCAGAAAACTAGCCGAGTGCTGTTATAGTCAAGTATGGTCCTGTATATCCACAAATATGCAGGGGTTAGGGAAACAGAAATAGGGCTTTGTAAGTGGTTATATGAGACCTGATTCACAGTTAAGAAGCAGCTGCTATATCCGTGCGTATTTTTAAGAACGGATAAACTGTGCATGCGTAGTACCTTTATTTACGTAATCTATGTAGGTCTTAAGAACAGTGATCCCTTAAGAGCGATTTATAAAGCAGCTCGTAATGAGATAAATAAGAAAGGGCGTGCTTGGAAAAGTTAAGAAGGGAGTTAAGAAAAGTGGGTGGGGGGAGTTATTTAAATGGGGCAGACAGGGCACGGTTTGCTAATTAGGTGCGTACTTTAGCAACTTAAGAAGATACATACGCGCAAGAAGATAAGGCAGCCTTTGGCCTACTTAATTCAGTTAAGAACAAAAAACGAGGGCATGTCAAGGGAGTTTCCCTGTGTATAGTTACGATCCCATTCGTTCTTATCTCCTTTCTTAACTGTGAATAATTTCCATGACGAATAGTTCATCTGGTAGTTCATATATGTAATATATCCATGAAATTATATTTTTATATTTTTTCCAAAATATTTTTATGAAGGCTGATATAAAAATAGAAAAAAATTAATGAAATACATATTAAACAATGTAGATATGCGATTTGTACCATAGATATTGCTACAGTAATTCTTTACAAATAAAGGGCTGGATCCAGACTTAAGAAGGAGCTTGAAATTAGAGAGGAAGGCTACACCTGGGCAAAACCATGTTGATTGCAGGGGGAATAAAGTTAATTGTATTCTTTGCATGCAGGGAAATATGTTTGAATTGCTTACTGCACACAGATACTGACCAGCTTTACTATCACACTGTTATTTAGACTTGGGATAGGAAACATTAACTCTCATCTCTAATACTGTTTGCAACAGATGAAATATGACTCCCCTGCAGTCAAAATGGTTTACCCCAGGAGTAACTTTCCTCTTTTCAAGCCTGGATCCAGCCCAAAGAGACTACATTCTGTTTCAATATTTTTTCATTATTGTAAGAGAATGAAAAGTATACGTCCCCAGTCTATATGAAACAAAGCTTTTCTACTGTCTTTCAGAAATGGGAAGATCTGATATTTTAGTATATAGATAACGTATGGTAGACAGCTACATACATTGTACTTTTTTAAAGGACCACATGGGTATCACAGTAAAATAAAGAGTATTAAAATACGCTGAAGAAATTTCATCCTTTGTATTTCTGGGGTTAAACCCATTTGTTTCATTAAGTCAATATTTGTGATTTACTCCAAATAGGAGGAGAATGCTGCACGCCAGTGCATGAGAGGCCGGGCAGAACTGAGGCCCGCAGGGAATACACACCACGTTACATTTCTCATCACCATTGCCAGAACTGTTTAATTTTATTCATGTGTTTCGGATGCAGAGTCAGCATGAAACCCCAGCTTCATTCTGTAATATTCAGCTGGCCGATCAAGATAATATCTGTGGGCTTTACTAGTCACAAGATTTGTAGGCGAACACCAGGGCTTAAAAATCCATGTCCGTTACTGAGCAGTGGTGGACTGTGACCGCCTTGTCCCTGCTTATACAAGTCTCATAGCCAGAATAACCCAGGAACACGCAGCAGGTAGAACACCTGCTGCTATAAGTGTATTGTTCTAGATTCCATAGAAAAAAGCATTCACCATAAGGCTCTCTGCTGTACAAGTCCTTTTCCCACTGATATCTGTCATAAGCAGGAATACTTTGGTACCAAAAACTGACTGTATATGGTCCACATTGCTCCCTAGTGGAACAAACAGTTCCTTGACATATTTTCTTATCACCAGATCAACTTGTTCCCTTGTAAAAAAGTATGCCTGCATATTTTCACTACCATGTGGATGACTTTGTTCTTTGATTGACCTGCAAAACAGGCCATTGTGACTAATGGGTGGCTTAAATGAAGGGTATTTTCTACTGTCGTCAAAGTTTAAATCCAATGGGTGACCTGAACGAGCAGCATGATGGCTTAGTGAGTTTCAGAGGTCATAAGTTCAATTCAAGGCATTTTGTGTGAGTTTGTATGTTCTCCCTATGTTTGCGTGGGTTTCCACCGGGTGTTCCGGTTTCCTCCCTCATGCCAAAAAACATGCTAGTAGGTTCATTGGTTGCCAAAACTAACCCTAGTGTATATGTGTGTCTCCAGGTGGTGGGGACGGATGACAGTGACAATTGTTCTCTGTATAATGTCTGGTGACGTCTGGTGGTGTATTTGGGGGAAGTTTGAGGAGCATTGCTTCACAAGAACAAGAAGGGTGGTGGGGGATTGAAAGGGCAGACTAGATGGGCCAAGTGGTTCTTATCTACCGTCACATTCAATGATTCTATGAATTTGTCCTTCTTGGACTAGCTATAATAAGAGAGACCCTTCTGCGAGATGACTTGAAGATGGACTTAAAGGCACAGTGGCTAATGCCGTTCACTTTTGGGTTACTATTGTGAAACCAGATCCTTGTTTTTACTTACGGCCTCTGCCAATTTGTAGTATTCCAGTATAAAGAACAAGTGTACTCTCAGAGGCTTCTTGAGGATGTGGTACCAGCTGAATGGCTATGGAGGAAATAATATATTAAGCAGCCATTTCACAGACATGGGGTTCTAAAACTTTAAGGACAGACTCTTAGAGCCATATTTACTAAGCTGAGGGAATGGAAAAGAGATGTTGCCCATAGCAACCAATCACATTCTAGCTCTCTAGATCTTCCAATTACATACTAGAAAATGTCAACCAGAATCTGATTGGTTGCTCATGGCAACATCTCCACTTTTCCATTCCCACAGCTTGGTAAATCTGGCCCTTAGGGGCTCTTAGTAAAAATGCCTTTAAGCTAAGTTACAAAGGATCCAGGAAAAAAGTCCAAAAACTCCAAAAGTCTGGAGAAGATGCACTCCAGCACTTGAGAGAGCAAATATGTTGTACGGACATTGCACGGAGAGATAATGTAGCCCTATGGCACTCGTAAGTTGTTAGAGTGAGTTAGGTGCAGATCTGCCTGTACCTAACTCACTCTTATTTGTGAATCAGGTTCTAGGTACCAATACCAATAATACTTATAGGGCCTGATCCAGAGCTACGAAATTGGCCGAATTCGAGCGAGCGTACGACCGTTT
>WWET01004535.1:10278-32218 GCA_011038615.1 Limnodynastes dumerilii | reverse complement strand
CTGCTTATTATTATTATTATTATTATTATTATTATTATTAATAATAATAGTAATCTCCATTAAATCTAACACTGAGTGTATACAGGTTAAAAATTTAGTTTGCATCCATGATTGGGAAATATGGCTGCGTTATATAATAGCGGTTGCCATCTATTATTGTACTAAACCAAGAACCGGGCTCTTAGGATGTACTAGACTATAATACATCACAATTCAGCCGTAGCCCATGGCTGTAGATAAGTGTGTGACCGGTTAATATTCCAACTGGGACTGTTAAGGATGGCCATTTATTGATTGTTTCCAATGTAGCATTGCCATTAAGTTTATCCACAGATTTTTTCTTCACCACAATGCATCTCATCAGCACCTATAACGGTGTTTATTTTTATGAACTTTTTATATGATTGGGTCAATATTTTATCACTGATTTTATTTTTGGGTTTTATATATATTTTTTTTGTTGTATATGTTTTTATTGAAGCAGAACAACACCAAGAAGATTGTACATACAACTTCTAACAAACATCATATATCTGCGGTAGTACAAGTAATACAATGTAACAGGCATGGAGACGGGAACATTACACAATTTGGAACACAGCAATACATTCCCATTGGGAGTCTCCCTAGCGGATCAAGGGTTGTCATAACCTTTACATAGGGTAAAACCAGGAAGGGGAGGGTTCAGAGCCCAGAGCTCTAGACCTAGAGCTAGTTGTGTATTGTTCAAACATGGGTGGTACGTTAGAATCGAGATAATGCTGAAGTAAGTTAGCATATAGGTGTAGTGGATCCGCAATTATCTGTTGTCTTGCCATGTGCCGCAATTAGTCTCAACCTGCCTGTCACCTTCTAGAAGTGGTCATTAAGGGAGTTTTCATGTGTTTATGGGACATGCCTGATCTCAGTGGCTACCTATTATAGTCTTATACGCATCTTTGGTCTTAAATTCGAGCCAATAAAGCCAGGTGTCTCTGTGTTTCTCATATGTTTGGTCAATATCGGATTGTATCTCGTCCATGGAAGCATAATAATCAATTTTTTTAAACCAGCTGCGTATTGTGGGAGGGGAAGTGGAACGCCAGAGAGCAGGAATCACCGCTTTGGCCGCTACATTTAAAAAACTCAGAAGTGAGCCTTTGAATGAGGAGATTGGCGCCGGAGACCAATTTAAAAGCCAAAATAAAGGGTCATCGGGGATCGACTGCCCCAGAATTACCTCCGCCAGTCCAACCACCGAGTTCCAGAATCCACGCAATAATGAGCATTCCCACCAAATATAGTATAGAGTTCCCCTATCTACCCCACATTGCCAGCACAAATCACCCAAGGTTGGATACATTCTATAGAGAGTTACTGGGCAGCGATACCATCTACTCAGCAGTTTATAGTTCCTTTCAATGGAGTCGGTTGTGCCAATGCAGGTGAGGGAGCGCTGGAAAATTTCCTTCCATTGCTGTGCGTCAATAGGTTGTTGGAGGTCCTGTTCCCAGCCCTGTGTGAATGATGGCGAAGTGGGTGTGTTCTCTTTCAAGAGCAGCTTATAAAGGCGTGAAATTGTATGCGATGGACGCTCCATTGATTGGCACAATAATTCAAAAGGGGATTTAGGGCGAGAAAGTGCCAATTGACACTCTGGGCTCTGAATATAATGTCGGAGTTGTAAGTACACCCAGAAATCAGAGGAAGATAGTGCATGTGGCTCTTGCAGTGAATCAAAGGAACAGATCTTTCCGCTCTGAACCAGCTGGCCTATCCTGAACAATCCTGCTGCCCTCCATGCGCCTAGTGCAGATGGCTCCATTCCAGGGAGGAATTGGGGGTTTGCAATAAAAGATTTTAAAGTAGAAGGGGAAGGGGCGATCCCCGGTAACTCTCTTAGCTTGCTCCAGGCCCTTAACGTTGGGTTTATTGTGGGATGATCGAGTTTTGGCAAGGGGGTTATCCAAGGGGCAATCGCCGCAGGTACTCCTAGAGACTCCGACTCAATGTATATCCATTGTTTCGAAGCTGGGCTTATGGACCAATCAAGAATTCTATTTAGCACGGCAGCCTGATAATATAATTTAATATGGGGAAGTTGAAGCCCACCATCTTGTTTCTCAAGACTCAGTGTCTCTAGTTTAAGTCTAGGTCCCCGGCCGTTCCAAATGAAATTCCTGATGACATTCTGGACATCTTTGAACCACTGGTTCGGGATCTGCACTAGGAGCGTTTGCAAATAGTACAGGATCTTTGGGAGAGTCATTATTTTAATGATGCTAATTCTGCCTAGAAAGGAGAACATGCTAGCCGTCCAGAGGCGAAGCTCGGCCTGTAATTTGTGGAGAAGCGGGATAAAGTTCAAAGAAAATATTGACTCGCTATGAGAAAATCTGCACCCCCAAATATTGTATGTGGGAGTCATGCCATCTAAATGCAAAAGCAGTGCGTAGGGTTTTATATTTTATTATGTATGTATTTTGAGTTTTATATTTTATTATATTGTGTGTATTTTTTATTATATGATTTCATTATATTGTGTGTATTTTTTATTATATGATTTCACTTTTTGTTAGTAAACAGTTTCAATTGAGAACCATTTTTCCTCTCTTTTTTAAACATTCTGGGCTGGATCCAGAACTAAGTCCAACAGTGACTTACGCAAGTCATTTGCGTAAGTCCCCTGTCTCGGAACATCTGTGCATGCGCGCGCCAGATGTTCCGCTAGCGTACTTACAGACGTATGTAACTAAGTTACTCACGTCTGTAAGTACGATGAAGGGGCTGACCCCTCATTTTTCCCCATTTTTTCTTTATTTAACCCCTACGTAAACAGGTTAATCAATTTCTGCTATATAGAGGCTCCGAAACGGACCAGTTATAGGTATGTCATTCCTAAATGTAATGCTACCCGTGACTTATCTTTTCTTTCCTCAGTTCTGGATTTGCGTAGCCAGCATCTACTTGTGTTACGCTCCAGAGGGCCAGATTTACTAAGAAGCTGCAGGAAAGAAAAAGTGGAGATGTTGCCCATCAGATTCTAACTCTTACTTTCCTATTACATGCTGTAAAATGTTAGCTTAAATCTGATTGATTGCTATGGGCAACATCTTCACTTTTCCTTTCCCACAGCTTAGTAAATCTGGCATTTAGAATAGAGAACATATACTGAACGCCATCTTTAGACCTTATGAAAGTTGATAAATAGTTTTGCCACGTTTGTCATAGAGAATTATGGAATCAAGAGAATAAAGTGATAGATACTGTAGTCTCCTTGATATCTTAATATTTATCTTGCGGGGAAAATAGCCTTTTCACAGGGGATAAAACTTGATAAATAGACTTCTTGCCATTTTCTCTTAACATTGATTAAAATCAGCAATTTCAAAACAATATGTGCAAACATAAATAGTTCTATGTGGTGTCCCTGTATATGTCAGTAGCTGGTAATACATACTTTGTGTGACATAAAGAAAAAGTCTACAAAATAAAATACTTTTTTTTGGCAGAGCTATTTTTTTTTTATAGTCTTAAATGTAACTTTCACAATTTTAACAGCTGCCATAGCAGGAAATATGATACCGACTAGACAAAACCCATTTATTTGACAGTAACTATAAATAAGTAGAACCTAATTGACTCCAAAACTAGTCCTATGTCAGACAGCTACCAAACTTGAACAGAGTGATATGATGGCTATTGGATGGCTTAAAATGTACTCTCCTCATCTGACACTTTAAAAAAAATAAAAGATAATGTGCCAGTAGAAGCATGAGAAGGATGGGGTGAGGCAACTTCAAAGGTGGAACTCTGGAATAGCTATCCCTGAGGGAAAGGGTGGATCTTATCAAGAATTACCTGGTTACAATTTTGAGTATACCAGCTATGTGCATCTCCTGCCAGAACCATGGTGTGTGAAGATCTGCTCTAGATACTCTGGTCAAGAATACAGTCACTTACAATTATCAGTGATGGAGGGAGGACTGTGTATGATAAATCCAGTAATGTGCTTTATCATCACATGTACTAAGTTAATTTTGGATAATCTCTATGGCCCAGATTCACAACACAGCGCATGTTGCACATACGGTCTTAATTCCAAGATGGTAGCTACCACGCTGGCGTAGTAAATATTTTACGTAATCTACGTATCGTTTTGTTACGTAGATTGCATATATGTGGTCTTTTGGACCGCATATACGCTATCTACGTAACTAAACGATACGTAGATTACGTAAAATAGTTACTACACATGCATAGTAGCTACTTTCGGGGAATTAAGCCCTTATGTGGAACACGTACGGGGTTGTGAATCCAGGTCTATGTTGGGACTCTCCTTGGTGGGTAGTGGGTTTTATTGTTGAGTAGTCCCCTTTGTAGAGCTTTTGAATTCAGCTTGTATACCTACTGACCTATATGCCCTTGACTTCAGGACTTGATATCTGTGGAGAGTCTGCTTATGAATTTCCTGAGTATAGGGCTGTTGCTTAGCACTGCCTTTATCAAGACTCGGGAACAGCGTCTGAGTAATAAAGACCAATGGCCAGATTTACTAAGCTAAGGGAAAGGAAAAAGTGGAGATGTTGCCGACAGAAACCAATCATATTCTAGTTTTCACTTTCCTATTACATTACATTACTATAGAATGTCAGCTAGAATCTGATTGGTTGCTAAGGGCAACATCTTCACTTTCCCGCAGCTTAGTAAATCTGGCCACTATTCTTGTTTAAATGCCCGTTGAATGTTGAGGTTTATAAAAGAGCATTGTTGCCACTGCTGTTGGAGCTCCAGCTCGTTCGATGTCAGATTCCCGCTGTACCCTAAACTCTGTGTGGATAAGGAAAGGCTAGTCCCTGTCACACTACAAGGACCCTACCTTAACCTTTCTGCACAGTCCCCAGGTACCTCCTCCACCCCCTTGGTGCCCCATAATTATGTCCTATCCTGCAATATGTGCATGAGAAGATACAAAGTGCCCGATTCGAATGCAACACCCGCATTATTTTGGTTGCAATACAAATTGTGTATATAACCGTCTATTACCGTACCTAAAACTCGCGGATTTTAATACGCACCTCTATGTGGTGCGTATAAAAATCTGTGATATAAATTCGCAGAATTTACATCACATTGTGAATTGCAAACTTTGTGTTCAATTGAATCGGGCCCATAGTGTCACTCAGTATACACCCCAAATATAATACTAGATGCATTTCATTCCTACTGATCCATTAGATTTTGCAGGCAGAATTATTCTTAGCTATTGAACGATAAGACCCACACATGATATAGCTCATTACATTTAAAAAGAGAAAAATTATTCTCTCTCTCCCTCTCTATATATATATTGCAGAAGAGATATGAGTGCACACAGCAGTACTCAGACCGTATCTGGTTAGTCTGATTCAATCAGTTCCTTTATAAGGCACTTTAGAAGGCACTAGGCTATTTTGCTAGCCGCAGCCTCCATGTCCACAAATGGATAGGTTCTTTGGACCTCTCCGGCAATCTAGCAACACAGAAGTGAAGGACAGGGGCGCTTCATAGCGCAAATCAGTTTATTCAAACACTGCTAATAGGTGAAACAATGTACCGAATATAAGTTTAAAAACAGCCAGGCGATAACAACACGAACTGCCACGTGCAAATATTACCAGCGTCCTGGAATCAGAATAGAAATGCACCTGCTGTCTGTAAATCACCCCGGAGGACAGGGATCTGTGAGAAGTTTGGTCTGTCCGGCTCCTACGAGTTTCATCCAACCAGGACTTCATATACATTTCCAGTACACAAAGATCACCACCAATGTGGCTAGGAATGTGATTCGCCTGTATGTTGGTCTTTATTTTGAAAGGCCATCGTACTACAGCTGAATAGAGTAGAATAGCAGAGAGCCTAACCCTCATGTTCCCCTTCTTCAGCCCTGATCCTAACACTCCACGCCCTGCAAAATAACCTCAACACTCCATGCCATGCAGCCAAACCCTAACATACCCCTTAAGCCTTAACCCTAACCTTTTATCCTCCTCTTGCTATTGGGAACATGGAAATAGATTCCCGTTCCCAATAGCAAATTTCTATTTTCAGCCTATTTTGGACAATGATACAGTCATACAGCGGCAGCTGTATCGCGTTCTAACGTTGGCTTCTTAGACCGGCAACCACATCATTGGCTAGTACCAGCATTGCTGACCAACAGCCAATGTTGGCCAATTAATACACAATAAAGACAAAAGATCACAATGATATCATGATTGGACACTGTACGAGTACACAAATAGATATTGTTTTTTTTATTATTATTATTATTATTATTATTATTAATAAAAATGTTTCATAAAGGGACACTGAGGTTGCTGTAGTAGTCTCGGACGACTTCCATGACGCCCTCTTTCCCCTTTCTGGGAGTGCCGGTCTCATCTCGCAGTTCGGTCAGGGGCGTGTGGCCGGAGTGGAGTTTTCTGAAGAAGAAGGAGTTGCATTTCTCACCCTTCTCCAGATTCTCCACCTTGGAACGAAACATGATGATTCTGGATTCTTCCTCAAAGTGCCTTTCCCTAGTAACCCTCATGTTCCCCTTCTTCAGCCCTGAACCTAACACTCCACGCCCCGCAAAATAACCTCGGGCCTGATCCAGACCTACGCCGATGCACTGTGCTTACCATTCTTCCCGACACTCCCCCTGTGCGGGTGTGTTTCCCATTGCTTACGCCGGCTGAAGGCTACCCTAACTTCAGCTGGCGTAAGCAATGGGTAATACGCTCGCACACGAGCGTTCTACCGATAAGCCCTCCCTCCCTCATTATATTACCTCGCCCCGCCCACCTTCACTAACCTTAACGTAGGGACGCCCCCTCCAGCGTCCCTACGCTGTTTCTACGGACGCCCGATCATTGATCGGGCGTTGCAGTAGCTACGCCAGGCAACATCTCCCCAGCGCATGCGCACATCAGGCCCCTTAACACTCCATAAGTAAATAGGCCGATACGCGGATGTGGGTGGAGGGGGGCATATAAATGATGCAACGAAGGCGCGGTTACGCACTTACGTTTCTTAATAGATGTCCTACGCATTGAAATGCGAAACTACAGTTAAGGGAGCCCTATGGCACTCGTAAGTCACATAAATACCTGAAAACCGGGGGCGTGCCGAGGGAGTTTCAATGCTATTAGATGCATATAATTAGGCACCTAACGCGTTTTTAAGTGTGAATCAGGTCCAACATATTTATGTGAGAGTTTAAATGACAGAATAACAATCATTAGGCATGTGAGAGTGAAAATTAATTGTATTTATTATCTATTTGCAGACAGGGAAATATTGGCTCATTCGTTATGTAGCACAAAACTCCTGAAGCTTTATTTTTAAACTGCTTTATTTTTGACCTTTTTCACAACCCCCCCCTCCAATGTATTATGTTTTTACACAAGTCTAAATTTCTAATCTAATTTTAAAATGATCCCTAAATGTGAAAGAGAAACAGCTGTGTGCCCCCCATTCTTCACTGAAGGAGTGTGTGGTGCATTTACATGTATCACACATTCTCCATGTGTAGTGACTATGGTCCGGATTCGGATCTCTGTACAACACACTACTTACCCATGCAAGTTAAGTTAGTGGGGTGTCTACAGGGAAGGGCGCATGCGCGCTCCAGATGTTACATGCGATTTAAGCGTGTATCTTCTATCGTATGGAACTCAGTTCAATACCATAGGAGACCCGTCCGATGGGGCAAGATTTCAATTATACAGTATGGACAGGGTTTAAGCCATATGCACAAATCAACGGTCGTCAGGTACTTTGCTATGTCAATGAAGCACTAGAAATCAACTGGCCACAGTAATTTGGTGTTGAGGGCACTTACATTTCATAAACCAGTTTACATCATAATTGTGCTCGGTTTTCAGTGAACAGTATTCAGTGATCTATTGCATGCAGCTCGAGTGGAATGTGCAGCCTGTGTCAGTAATTGCCTGCGCGTTATTTAAACCTAAACTAGTAGAAATGACTTGCTTTTTGCCTATGGCATAACTATTTGGCACTTGAGGGTAATTTTACATATCTGCTTAAGCCCATTATGTTGTGAAAATGGCTTTAAACATGTGGATTTTAAAAAATGTAGGCTATATTATAGGTTTAGTGGGAATTTGAGCTATTAAACATGAGAAAAAATACATCATCACAATATCAACCTACCCCCTTAACAACTGCAGCATGCCCACACCCATAATAATATATAACAGCTCACTAAAGCCATCTGGAACACTACTACACGATGCCTACAATTAGATGAGTAAAAACTATGAATAACACAATTGATCTTGGCTCAGAAGATTGTCCAGCCTAAGACTTGAGTAAATAATGATTTCAGCTTCTCCTTCCACCCTATGTCAAATAAATTAGGATAACAAATGGAAGTTACATATTTGTTTTGAAGGTGGGCATTATATCCATATCATATCTGGTTAATGTCATAAACTGCCCAGGCCGACACACTGTTTACCCACCATAAACCCATGAAATAAACACACGGACAACATTGTGGATTTTAAATAGGGGGCACCAATTTATTGATTGGAATTGTAAATGAATATCAATTTGGATATGACACAGAAGATGGCGAAAATAGCAGGAGGGGGACAGCAGATGGAATAAATAAATCAGGACAGGCATCCCCTGTTCAAAGCGCCCCCCGGGTAAGTGGGTCAAGTCTGGGTACTAACCCCCTTCAAATTGCATGCCCCCAAGGGTGGCCGCATGGAACTCCGCCACCTGGCCTCCTGCATATTGAGGAGTGTACCTACCCATTTACCAAAAACCCCTTCACCTTGCGCCACAAAATTAAATGCTGTTAAGCCACGCTACGCCGATCAATGCCACGTCTGTAAAGGAAATAACAAGTTAACAAATATACCACTAAATATAAAAAAGGGAGGGAGAAAGGGAAAATGAAAGATGAGAATGCTGACAAAATGGCTGCAAGCCCTATAAACCCCTTTACAACCCCCACCCCCAGCCCGCCCCTTCTGCAACTGTATTGGCTAAACCACTTAAGCCCCAGTAATGGGAGTATGCTGAGCAACAGTGTGCAGGCCAGGCGTTTATATTCATTCTTGCTTAGGCAGCACTCATTCTCATTTATAAACACTAACAAATAGAATAAAAAGATTTATTTTTTTTTGTGTGTGTTCTTTGTTATATTTTAACGGCTAGCCTATACATGCCTATGAGATATTACCTTAACAGTCACTCCAAAGAGATCCACCAACAAGCTATCACAGTGAACAGAAGGAGTCTGGGAAAATTTCTGCCTGACTAACAGGTTACAGATATATGACATGTCAGCATCATTATTACTAGGGAGAACTGAATAGTAATAGCTGATGTTATGCCTAAAACTAAGCCAATTGTATATTTGTAATCTGACAATCAGGTTAAATAATGCAAACACACCTGTACTATACTTTGCTCAATGTTGGAATGGCCTGTACTGCCCTCACTACCCATTCAGTGATATGGTACAGCTAGATTGCAATTAAATTAATATCTTTCTTGTTTGCACCCCTGTATTCTGCGTAGCTGCAATGTAAATTAAAGTAATATATGGAAAACTATTGGATCCTTGCTTTCCCATGCACTACACCCATGATGGTACCAGTGATTTTGGTTGCAATTGTCATTGTGGGATTATAATGAGAACCATTCTACATATATTTATTGGTGTCTTATGCTAACCACACTCTCGTGGCCTTTGGATTGTTCCATGTTTGGATTTATATCCCACCATTATTTTCATTTTCAATGTGCAATAAATCAATATCAAGACTACAGTATGTGCTTGAAGAGACCATCAGGGAATCTGGTTATGAGGCCCAGCTGAGGTATTATGAGCAGCATACACATATTTTAATACACAATTTTCACAGTATATAAAATACAGATGTATAAATTTTTTGTTATTTGAGTGATTACATTTGCATTAGAGCATGCATATACTGCCACCTCTGTGGAAGAAGTTGTAGCATGATTTGGTCCAGCAGCACATATATATATAAGGCCTGATCCAAACTCAAACTTAAAAAAGAACACAGCGGTCATTTGGAAAAAGTGCACACAAATAGAAGGTGGGTTACATGATGCTCTAGATGTGTGACTATGGATCTATGTGCAAGTGCATACAGACATATAACCATCAAGCACAATGTAGTTAGGTTTGCTTTGCCAGTCATTCATACACAAGTGCACCATTATATTATTCAAAATGCTGTATATGCATTATGCAATCTATGTTGGTTGATATAGTAAATGTATAAAAAAAAGTACCAAATGAATTAACTCTTAAATAAATAAATAAAAATAATTAATTAATTAAACAAAGGACCTAAAACATAATTCCCTTAATTAACCAGAGCTGTTATCAGAACGTGTAATTAAAATATCTTTATTGAAGGGATTGTAAGGCTCCTGCAATGAATTTATATAGCTGTGTGGTCTCAACCATCAGTATCTTCCTGGACATAGACTGACCCTGAAGACAATACAAATACTTGTTATACCAACTGCTGCTTCCCCAAAATCCATCTATAGGCTAATAAAGAGGTGCATTAAACATACATACATATAATGTGACAGATAAGAGCCACTTTCTCCATTTTTTAAAATCCTGGACTGTATTTGATACTTGATTTTGTTGAACATTTTATCCACAGCATGTTTAAATTGTTCTACTGTGTTAGCCTCTACCAACTCAGATGGGAGGCTGCCACATCAGACACTGGCCCCAATCCAGATCTGAGCGTACACCAGCTGGCGTGACATTTCTTTGTGTTTTTCGCATTGCGCATGTGCAAAACTGAAGAGCAAAGCTGAAGATTCAGATCATAGCGCAACCATGGTGCCCGGGGCACACTGAGTAAGCATGTGGCCAAGGCAAGTGAACCTGATCCTGGTCAGAACACAGACTTAAAGATCTGTTTATGTTTGCACCTTCTGCAGGTCATGTCTATGTCCTGGGGCAGGTGTGGATTGTTTCTGCCACGCAGAGGAGCAGCAATACGGCATATGATAAGTATGAAACCCCAACCTTTACCCTAATCCTTTCCCTAACCCTCCCATTACATTACCCTAACCCTCACCTTCTATTATCCTAACCATCCCCTTCCATAACCCTAACCCTCCCTTTCCCTTTCCATTACCCTAACCCTCCCCTTTGATTACCCTAATCCTCCCTTTCCATTACCCTATACCTCCCCTTCCATTACCCTAACCTTCCCTTTCCATTACCCTAACCCTCCCTTTCCATTACCCTAACCCTCCCCTTCCATTACCCTAACCCTCCTCTTCCATTGCCCTAACCCTCCCTTTTCATTGCCCTAACCCTCCCTTTTCATTGCCCTAACCCTCCCCTTCTATTACCCTAACCCTAACCTGTATATGATGTGTCTGCTGCGGTGTTTCCGAATAATGAAAGGGTGAGCTATGCCGACCGGTAAATTTTTTTCTAAATATCGCTATTTTCAAAATAGAGACAGACGAAAATTAGCTTTCGGCGGTGTCTATTTCTAACATAGCAGTTTCTCAGCAGTGACTCCCACATCCTGGGGACAAACAATAAACAACCTTTTACAGCCAGTGAAATGAGAAAACAGACTTTACCCAGCGCTCATAAACTGCAGCTGCCACAATTTTGAACGAGTGCTCCACAGGTAACACCTGAATCATTTTGAAAAATGCTGGAAGTCACAAGCAGCGCTCTAATGATTCCTTTTCAACTGGAAAACAGCAGAAACCAGTCCAAATATTCAGGGGGTTTCAACTCCCAGATATATGCCTCACAGTGATCATATGTACCACACAACGTTCATCTTAAAATGTCCCCACCACGGGTCCGTGGTGGTAGTCTTTCTGCTTGTGACTTCCAACATTTTTCAAAACCTATTACAGACACTTTTCTTTAAATGTCAACCTGGAAAATCATAGATATAATCATGAAATCGCTGCTGCTGTTTAATGTTGCTATCAATTCAGAAAAATATACAGCTTAAAAAAATTGCATTTTTTATTTATCAATTTTTTTAATTAAAAAACAATATGTTTTTTATTTACTGTGTTCATCTATCATCTGAACTGTTTATATAACAGTCTTTACCAGCTTCAAATACAGTATATTACAGTGCCCTTGTGCTATGTATTTGCTAACAGCATAACTGCTGTGTCCCCGTCCCCTATTTGGCGTATATGCTTGCAATTCAAATGACAGTTATGCGTGGTTCTGGATCTCATGCAACCTGCGCCACGTTTCCAAGTGCATTTGTGTAACGCACACTGTGGATTTGCACTCAGATCTGGATCAGGGCCACTGACTCTCAATTCTAGCTATATGACCCAACATTGGGACTCTTATTGTTTAGATTTGTGGTAAAATACACTTACTTTAAATTGACTACGTTAGTCCACCCCTACCCACCACCATAACGCCCTTTCTAACGCAGGACTGTAAATTGCTGAACTTGTGTGCAGTCTGCTCTGGGCATGTGCAGAGATAGTCTATGCTATCAGGTGGTAGTCTAAATTTGGAACAGGTCCATAGAGTTTTAACATTCTAAGTTAGTAGCTGTGAGTCAGTGTTAGAGGAACGAGTATCAATGACCATATTTGTTATTAAAAGAGCATAATAAACATAGGAAAATAAAGAAATCATCTGATTATACATAAGATAAATAAATGACATACATCTTTGCTACATTACTTTAAAATAAGTCCTTACCAATGTGTTCCCCTCAGTTATAAATTCTCTGCTTTTGGGTGCGCCATAATGATTGATGTGCCTGGGTGGGATTATTTCTACCAGTTGCTCACACCCAATCCCTTGGGACTTGCTTACCCTCATATTGAGCAGTGAGACAAGTGTGAAAGAAGAGTTGAAACATGGGACATGAAATGTACATTATAAAAGAAAATCATTATATGTTACATTTAGAAAGTTCACCTAATTTCTCACCTTGCCAAAACTCTTACAAGAGAGTTCAGGCTTTCCATTAAGCTACTGGTCTACTTCTAAGACTGTGCTAAATCCTCATGTATGAAATGATATTAAACTTATGTTGATATATATTATTATTGCCAACTGTCTCTAATTCAATAAAAATGTGTCTTATCACAAAAGATGTTGCCCTGGTGCCTATCACAGTAGCCAGAGTCTAGCAGTGTCACAATGACATTGCTGCAGGTATATGGATTTGCACCTTCTCCCTGGTTTATATTCTATGGAAGCTGGGTAGGATTTCTAAACCGATGCCTGTAGTGGTAAACCTCAATTACATTGGTTTTGTAAGTGACATCTCTTAAATCTCTGATTATCTAGGAATAGTTTAATAACTTTGTATATTGAATTGACTAAAGTCTTTTAACTTACTAAAGAGCATAAAGGCCAACAAAATCTTAAAGGGAAATGGATATGAATGATGGGCCTGATCCAGAGCTATGCTGGGCCGCTGTCCGTAAGTACGGCCAGTGTAGCTCTGGAGCACTTCCCCGACACTCCCCCTGTGGCCGGCGTAATTACCCACTGTTACACCGGCTGAAGGCTACCTTAACTTCAGCCGGCAACAGGATCGTAAGGCCCTAACCCAGCCCTCCCTTCCTAATTTCCCTCTTAACCCCCGCCCACCTTCCGTAACTACAGTGTAGTTACGGTGCTGCACGCCCCTTCCTCCATAAATACGCTGTAGTTACAGACGCCTGATCCAGGGCTCCCTGAAAAATTGATTAAGCCGGGCAACATTTCCCCGTGCATGCGCAGAACGGCAGAAGTGCCGTTCTTACGCATACGGCCGCCGTGCCTACAGCAGTGGCCGTAGATCTGGATCAGCCCCGATGAGCTTAATGATTAACATATTTGTTACCTAACTTACAGTGCAGACGTTTGAGTTACTATAATAACAACTTTCTTGCACCTGTATAATAATGAGCATGTGCTAGGGGGATAAATCGAATATGCACTAAAAATAATCACATACATATTCCTATATTTAATACACTTGGACACTTGGTAATATGATGGTATTTTTAAATAAATAATAAACATTGATATTTACTTGAATTATATTAAAAAAAAAGACACCCTATACAAGGGAAGAATCTCATCAATTAATAAAAAATAAATAAAATATATATTTATATAGTCATTCTGCTCCAGAGTCAGCAGTCGGTCCACTTTCATTGTGGTTATAAAGGGCCTGATCCAGACCTACGTCCGTCGTTGTTAGGACGGCGGGCGTAAGCGTAAGATCGGCTGAAAAGCTGATCTGCGCATGCGCCGGGCAGATGTTGGGCGTCTGTAGGAACAGCGTAGGGACGCTGGAGGGGGCGTCCCCCTAGCGTCCCTACGTTAAGGTTAGTGAAGGTGGGCGGGGGTACCTGGGGGTTAAAATTATGACCCCCAGGTATAATCATACTACCAGTTGTTTAAGACCAATTATCCCCCACTCCTTCACCAAATAGAGCAGGATCTTGCTTGTTGGACCAAAATGTATATTTCTTGGATGGGGAGAATAAACGTCATTAAGATGAATATTCTCCCTAGGATATTATACCTGTTTCAGACGTTACCTGTGCGGGTCCCTGCCCAGACCCTCAATAATATCCAAGCCCTCTGCAATAAATGTATTTGGAATCAAACTAAGCCAAGGGTTCAAAAGGCTGTGCTAGTTAGAAATGCGGTTGCGGGAGGATTGGGAGTGCCCCTTTTTTCAAGGTACTATCAAGCTACCCGACTTAGTCAACTAATGGCTTGGCACTCTCTCTCACACACAAAACGCTGGGTTGAATTAGAGGATGCACTTTTGGGATATGGCTCAATCAATTCTGATTCATGGCTCTCACCTATGCTGCGTCCTCACTCTGCATCAACTGTACCAACAGTTAAACTTACTTTAGATGCCTGGGATCGTATAAATAAAAAAATGAAATTATCTTACCCATCTCCCCTTACGCCAATATGGAACTATCCAAAATTAAGTCCGGGTAACGAAAAAGAAACAGCCAAAGCTTGGATTGCAATTGGCGTTACATGGTTCCAACATATCATGAACACATCAACACGGATCTCTTTCTCAGAACTACAGGAGAAACACAATATTTCTCACAAATGGTTTTACCAATATTTGCAGATACGCCACTTCATTAGCTCCAATTACTCAAATGCAGGTAGCTAGGAAGGCCACTGAACCAATTTGAAAGGCTATGTTTTGACTCCCCCAAGGCATAGGGTACAATTTCCCGATTATATCACTCCACTCTGGCTTCAGAAACAGATCATATAGACTTATATGAGGCTCATTGGGAAGCAGACTTGGGCATTTCTTTGACGGCAGAGGATTGGGAGGATATTCGCCCACGGGTTGCTAAGTGTTCCATCAGTGTGGCCATTTGTGAGACCTCTTATAAGGTGTATATTAGATGGTATTTGACCCCCCATAAAATACATTGCATATACCCCGGGACATCTAACTTATGTTGGAGCGGCTGTGGAAACATTTGGTCATTTATACATGTTTGGTGGTCGTGCCCCGTTGTTTCGCCGTATTGGGCCGAAGTCAGCTCACTTATTGCTGCTGTTTTAGGAATAAATATTACACTAACACCCCTTAATATTCTTTTATGTGCTTCCATTGAAGAAATTGACAAGCACACAGATAAGCTAATACTCCACATTTGTTATGCTGCTAAATTGCAAATAGCCCGCAATTGGAAAGAGTCTAATCCTCCTTCACAACACAAATTAATCAATCATATATGGTACATGTCAAATATGGAGTATATTACCAGTCTTCAGGACAATACAGTCCTTAAATTCCACAGGGTTTGGGAGCCATGGTATGGGTTTTATGGTTCCCCCATGCCTGGATCGTTTTGATATTCATAGAGCCCTCTTTTCTTTCTCTTTTTATTGGGCAGATTCCTTGTCCTACTGTTCTCCTGGGTTGGCTGCCCCCCTTTACTACTCTTCTATATACCCCCATCTTTTACTTCTTTATAACATTCATTTGTGGACCCCCCATATGTAATGTTATGTTCTGACTAGTCCATAATAACTTGCTTTATTGTTAATACTAGTTCACAAATAACTGCTATGACGCATCATCTGAATGGTTTGTTTATTAGATGATTGTAAATGCTATAACACTTGGGATTGTTTAAACATGTTGTATCCCACTGTTGGAGAAACAGTTATTACAATGTTATTCTATGTGAGTACTGAAAAAAATAATGAAAAATTCTATAAATAAACAGTTTACAAAAAAAAACTTTGAATGATGTAATTATTATTATTATTATTATTATTATTATCGTTTATTTATAAGGTGCCACAAGGTGTCTGCAGCGCCATACAAAATACAACAAAATACAGAATAGACATACAGGGACAGCATAGTATATATTAAATACAATATGAATATAAAAATATCACAAAATTACAATAAGTGTAGCAAGCACAGAACACAAGGCAAAATGGTGTCAAGCTTGGAAGATCAGGGACCAGGGGATAGAGCGCAGTGAGAGGATGAGAGGGAGCCACCAGGTGAGGATGGGGTAAAAGAGTAACAGAAGGGGACAAGAGGGTATGAAGTGAGGGGGGAGCGGTGGAGGAAGGAACAACACTAGGATGGAGGGCTCTGCTCACTTGAGCTAACACAGTAAGTGGGGGGGAAGAACTTTCAGAAGACATAAGGAGGGGGAAGTAAATATATATATATATATATATATATGATTTGAGTGAAGTGTATGGCACTTCAGGACTTCAAGGAAGACAATGATGTGTGGGGTTTGCCGCTCCGATGATCTGAATTGTGACAATTAACATACCTGCGCTAAAATGTAACCAGCATTAAATAATCTACATTTTTCTATCAGACAGGATTTTTACCATTACATGTTCCTGGCAGAATGTTGCTGACATGTGCTTAGTTCTGCATTACAATAATCCTGACTCTATCCATAACCCTAATTTCTAAACCTAGCCCTAACCAGTAACCTGCGTACAGGGAAGAGAAAAAATTGGCATGGGCACAGAAGAGAATAAATGGTGGAATTCTGAGTGGGTAAAATGTTAAAATATGGACCCACATAAATTTGTCTAAATCCGGATCCTGTTGGCAGTGATACAGGTAACAATACGGTTTTGGCTGTATCACTGTTGAAATAGCAATTGTCGGTTCTGAAACTGCATCCCATTAATAATTGGTATGTATTCCATTGGTATGTATTGGCATTCCACTGATCATGGAGTCACATTCTCCTCCTAATATGGTAGAAAGTACACAGGAAATGGCAAGCATCCCATGATATGACCCTTTCAGTGCTCACTTTGATTTTACGCCCTTCTAATCACGTTTGGTATCATATATCAGTTTGTTTAGTATTTGGCCAAAATATATCCCATTAAATAAATTTGTGAAGAAATAAATGATAATGTTATCAGGCTAATGCGTCACTTTGATTTGGACCCTTTCCAACATTTACTGATCTGGGTTCTGCCTAGTAAACATTGGCATATATATGGGAGACAGAATACAACTACACTCCTGCTCCTAGTCATCTCCTCCACGCAGAATGAAGGCTTTAGTAAGTATCTGACTACACTGCTGTCTCATACTACTGGATGTGGAATAACTACTGCCATCAACCATGTTTCTATATAGTATTAAAATGTGTTGCACCCTCTGGCAACCAAACATTTCATGTACTGTGTTGTGTCTGATCGTCTATTACCAGGCACTTAGGGGTTAGGAAACACCCCTTTTCTTTGCTGCTAAAAGAACTTGCTTATGTTTCCTCCAGAGGGAAACGAACACTTTCGTAGAAAGTACAGATATTGTGTTGGGTTTTTGGACATGAGTTATATGGACACTGTAACTAGGGTCGCTTTGCTAAGCAACATTCTCTGGGGCACAGTCCTGGGTTTTAAAGATTTGTTCTTGTCTATTCTTTGATATGTCTCATATTATTAAACCTAACAAATAGCACAACAAAATACTTTTTTTAAATTGGAATGGTCCCAGTCGGCTGAGCTGGACTTACATGAGTCTTGGGATTCCTTTGTCCCTGCTTTTTGGATAGATGTTACTATGTTGTACAGCATGGCTGAAGTGTCTGCAGAATAATACGGCTAATTCTTCTTCATGTCTGTCCACATTACAGATCCTGCTCGCTGCCCTTCTAGGCACGTCCTTGGCAACTGATGTAAGTTAAATGCCCTTTAAATAAATGTTCCATAAAGGTTCAAATAACCTATTAGCCATGTCTGATTACTAATGATTAGGGGGAATAGCAGGGATTTCATGATTGTGATTAAAGACAAGAAACAGTAACTTCATCAAGTAATCATGATTAGAAATGACATTTTACAATCCCCCATACTTAAGCATTTAATTAATACCAGGGGACAGTTTTGTGCTTTATCTATTTTTCTGTTACCACAAAGTATTTTTTTTTACATTGTCTACTAATACTGCCCACATATTATGCGATGCCTTGAAATGTACCTATGGGTCTATGACAGAGTACAGATAGGCCCGTATTCCAGATCCGTTTTTGCGGGAAGTTCCGTGCGATGAACTGCGCATGCGTAGTAACTAAATTTTACGCTATCTACGTGTGAATCGCACGTGAGAAAATAGGTACGGAGGGGCATGGTTATAATCCGTCCGGAGACAGATACGTGAAAGTGGGTGGGGGGAGGCATTTAAATGACCGTTTGAGGGCGTGGCGAGGGCTTGGTTAGTTAGATACGTACGTACGGAAGTATTATACAATCGGAAATGCACACTTAAAGATAAGGGTGGTCGAGGCGCTCGTAAGTCACCGTCAACCCATCTGTGTGAGGGGAGTGTCATGGGTGTTGCCTTACAACGTCTGTGCGTATAATTGCGTACTTTTAGCAAACGGATCTCTGAGTACGGCCCATAGCGTCTTATGCATTGCATACTGTGCATGGTTTCTGTACTGGTTTGATGTTCGTGTCATTAATACATTGCAGAATATTAACATAAACAATCAAGGCAATGATGGAGGCAATGTTCACCAGACAGTGAACATTGATAATCACGATAACATCGCCAATGTGAACCAGAACGATGGCTGGAACTCATGGAACTCCATCTGGGACTACAACAGAGTAAGCACCATCTACAATACCTCAACTTCAGGTCAATAGAGGCAATAGTCAGGTCACTGAAAAGTGAAAGGGAGTGTTATGGAATAGCAATGTTTTCTTATTATTAATGTGATGTGTAATAACCTATGTAACCTACCTCCGTGCTGTTTGCAGGGCCTCTTTGCTGCCAGACTTATGTCCAAGAGAGTTTGTGTGGTTAGCAGGATGAACAGGAATGTGGTACCAAGCTTGGCAGACCTAAGCAAAGTCAGCCAGGAGAAACAGGTAACTGGAGGATGAGCAGTCACATAAAGTCTTCTTTACTGAAAGAAAATATAGACCACAACATTGAATGAGTTTAAAAGATGAAAAGTATTCTATTCAGCTGTGGCGTGCAGCAAGGTGGTGGTAGCCTATGGGAAGTTTCTACTCCCTCTTTTGTTATAATCCCACAATTGATACAACACACAGGGGCTGACTCAGAGTTTGAGAGCAAGGGCAAAACATGTGCAAGTGTAGACTTTTTATCACATAGCTTTATGTGTAACCTTAAATTAGAGTTGATCTAGGAAATGTCACCCCTCAACTCTAAATATGTTTTCACAGTTTGCCTTCCCTTGCAGTTCAACATGGTTATTTTGAGGTCTACGCTTGCACCGGTTTTGCTGTTACTTTCAATCAGCCCCTTAATTTTTACAGTCTAAATTAGGTGAATCTGAATCGCCCTTAAATGAATGAATGAATGAATGAATATAACAATATCAAAGTGTAATGTAATCCCTTTTTTACATGGTACTTATTCTCTATGTAATCTTTATGCATCAATATATACAAGTAATAGAGTTAGGAAAAGGGGGACAAGCTTGATAATCTATAAATATTATTGCTGTTTTCATATGGTTGAGACTCTGGCAATCGGGTAATATGTATGTTATCTCTATATCTGTATTATAATGTGAATGGTGAAGAACTTTCCTAATAGAAAAACACAGTACTTTACAACATGATGGAATGAAAATACTTATTTTTACTTACATTATTACATTACATTTTACAGAACCCCAATGCACCTCCTCCACGCAGTCTGACCTACACCATCTCCCAGACCAAGGTCAAGAACGTTGGACAGTTCGGTACCCACATTGAAGCTCTCTGTAAAGGTGTCCCCACTTTCTTTGCCCAGGAGGTGCAAGGTACGTTACTGAGCTGTAGTATATAACCCTTAGGAGTTTTGTTTTCTTTTCAAAAGATATTTATAATTCAAACCCAACAGGAGTAACAATTCTCTCTCCCTGCTTTCTTCATTTTTCTTATTTATAACATTTATCTAATTGTAATTGTAAGTAATTTTATAACATCAGATCCATTTTATTTACTGCATTCCTTACATTTTTTTTACCAGCTATATTGCTATATTTTTCTTACTTTTTCTGTGTTTCACAAAATCATTTATATAATTCATGAAGAACTGTTACATTTTATTGCCATTGGATAAAATATAACAAAACAAATAATAAATCTTGGCAAAGGTAAGATAAAACAATGCATGTAGTAAAACAACAAATAACATAAAAATATATGAAACTACTTTAAGTAATTAATATTTTCTTTTTAATAACCCTATAGTTTTTAGCTAAAATGTATTCAAATCTAGTAAATAATTAATACCAAGGTATTACACAAACCATTATTTATAATAAAAAGTTCAATTTACAGTTATCTATTAATGTGACACAGCCATCAGGACTAGAATATTAAGGGACGATTATTCACTGGAAGTCTATTAAATCTAGTTTCCCACATCTAGGATGCTAATTACGATTGCAGATTATGGGCTATATTTACTAAGATGCGGGTTTGGAAAAGTGGAGATGTTTCCCATAGCAACCAATCAGATTCTAGGTCTCATTTAACTAATGCATACTAGAGAATGTCAGCTAGAATCTGATTGGTTGTTATGGGCAACATCTCCACTTTTTCAAACCCGCAGCTTAGTAAATCTGTCACCAGGTGGTTGTTGAATGGTGGGGGGGACCTCCACTTTTAGTTGTCCAAACCTTAATCTGACCTACATTGATTGATAATGCCTTCAGTTGGTTAACAAGGTTAGTTGATGCATTGATATGGTTCTAAATGCACCAAAAATGTATGTAATGCCAAGGTGCCAAATGCAGGTCATCAGAATCCCCCAAATTAAAAAAACAAAACAAATGCTCAAAAATGGAACAAAAAGAAATACATTTACAATGGTTATACATAAAACAGATGGCATTACCACTGAGATGGACTAATGGAATTGTACTGAATATGTATTACAATACAATTTAAAAACTAAACCAGAGCAGGACTGATGGTCAAAACTTTTGTCTACTTTATTCTAAAGCTAAATTATTTAAAAATATAAAATTAAACTTGACAAGCTGGACAGCCCTCATTTCAATCCACGTGATTGTTTCCATTCCATATTTCCATTTTAAAGCTCATACCATAATAATATCTTACACACAGATGACAGCATTTAGCCCACATGACCAAATAATGACTTAGGTCAGTGTCACACATGTGAAGGTATTGGGTATAAGCTGGAGCATGTATAGGAGGAAGTGCACCAATGACTACCACATCTTTAGCACTGTCATCCTTTTTACTTTCTTCTATATACTTACAATTATACTGTTGTTCATCTGGCAAAAGCACCACTGGTGTGCCAAGCCAAAGTGCTTATGAGCTGGTGTTACATCTCCTGTTGGTCTCTCTTAGGTGCTGGTCTGTTTGTGAACCTGCATGGCTGTACTGACCTCG
>WWET01004535.1:0-10255 GCA_011038615.1 Limnodynastes dumerilii | reverse complement strand
GCATTCTCAGATTCTTGGGCATCTCTCTGTGTGGGAATATTGGATGCTAAACCTGCCACCCTCATTACTCATAATCTAAGTGCCTGTGCCTGGCTGCTGTGATTATTCTTCACCTCTTCTCATATTCCTTCTGCATGTCCACTGGCCGGACTGTCCAATGTTTTATATATATATATATAAAACAAGATGACGTGTTTGTTAATAAAGAGCTACCGTGAACACAGCTGGTTATATTTTTCCCATTCTTTACACTGTAAACCAATTAGGGCTATTAGTGTTATAACATAGGACAAATAGTCAAGAAATAGAAAAATATTCTGCAATGCTATAAAAATAACAACATAACATAATAGAACGTAGCTACCATGGCCCGGATTCACAACTAAGAAGTTCAGCGGACTTCTGTATTTTATGAACGGAAGCCCATTGTAAATTGGTACTGCGCATGTGCAGCACAGCCAACCAATGCGGATCTGAGCCCCCCGCACAGCGGGCGTGTCCTCCCCCACATGTAGAAGATACACATGGGAGGGGGGCAGAGGCATGTAAATCGTACAATAAGGACTTGGCTAATCCCTTACATACGATGCAGTATTCCACATGGAAACCCATAAGGTAGGGTCCAGGTATTGGATCAACAATCCACACGTAGCAGAGCAGGGTGGAGTTCCCTGCTCTCATATATGCGGGGCTTTTAATACAGAAATCCGTACGATAGCCTCCGCAGCAGCGGTTACCGTACAGCATACAGGAGGAACTAGGAATCCGGTCTCATGCCACCATTTTATTAGACATATTAGACAACATTACTAAATCTGCCCATTACCTATAATAAAAAGAGATATGTGTGTGTGCATATGTGTTCGTGTTTGTGTGTGTGTGTATGTGTGTATGTATATGTGTGTGTGTGCTTGTGTGTGAGTGTGTGTATATGTGTTTGTGTGTGTGTTTGTGTGTGTGTGTGTGTGTGTATGTGTGTGCGTATATGTGTGTGTGCGTATATGTGTGTGTGTGTGTGTGTGTATATGTGTTTGTGTGTGTGTGTGTGTGTTGATGGTTTACATTTAAAAACACAAACAAACAAATGCTTCATCATAAGATGAACTGAATTTAGTTGGAAGTGCAGACAAGAAAATGACTCTGTCATCAAAAGCTGAATTGCTACCACCCCGACGTCTAGCGGAGAACAATCCATGATTCAGAACAGGCAGTGAGAGCAGAAGTCACCGAGAGAACTTATTTATATTATGCTGAGATTAACTGTCCTGTTACATAGAACATGTTGTTTGTATAATCTCAGTATCAATGGCCCTCTACACTACAGATAAAGATATTTTACATGAAGAGACATTTTTTATAACAAAGATGAAGACTGACAAGAAATACTATAGTGAGAGAATACATATTTTTAGCACTAGGGTTAGGTGGATAATATAAGGATTTATCTATCTATTCACAAGTTATTTCAGGATAAAACTTTTGTTGCAGTGAGGACGAGCACTAGAAAGTCTGGTTGGCACATGTCATACATAGTGTCCTCATCTTGCTACCTGCCATTAATGTCATTCTAACAGCTGTTAAAGACTAAGGACCAGATTCAGACCCACATACGTTAGGCTTAATTACAGAAGCCTCATTCGTAAGTAAGCCTATTGGTAACCTCTGGCACATGCTTGCCAAATGTTATGATACGGATCTCAAGGTGTGCGAAAGTAATTTCTGTCCGCAAGTAGATCCAACCGACAGAGCAACTCATCCTCTCTGTCCGCTTAAATTACATAAGGTGGGCAAGGGGGTACATGTTAATTTTACAGTCTGGGCTGGGTTAAAAGTTCTGTGTGGATTAGCGGTCATACAACCCAGCCCAAACTGTAACATTTACAAGTCACTTAAGGTAGGGTTATGGCAGCGTAAATGCTGCTAACTCCGCACAAGAGATGGGAGTGACCGGGGATTTCACGCCTCTCTTCCGTGCAGTCTACCAGACGTCCGTGTACGGAAAATGCACGTAAGTCTGAACCTGGCCGTAAGTGTCTAAAGTGCATGTCAGTCAGACATAGTACAGTTGAGGGGAAGCTTATTTCCTGAATTCACGCTATTGCTAATATCTCTTCTGCTACCAAGTCACAACTGCCAGCAGCAGGAAATCCAGTAGTTGCCTTTCTTGTTCTATTTCATCATTTTAAGATAAAGTTATATAAAATACAATTATAAAGCAGAAAAAAGTGAGCTGGCAACATAAAAACAACCATAGAGGGATACTTTACAACAACAATAATAATAATAATAATAATAATAATAACAATAATAATAATAATAATAACAATAATAATGAATGATATAGAACCAGATATCTAAAAGCAGGATGCATGGGGATTGGCTATGGGAAATAACATCAATAACCACTCTCTTCACATGAATAGACTTCCAAGGCCCATACCTTACCTTTCAGTTCGGAAGTCTGGATAGGTACATTGTTCATTCTGATAATAGGTTTCACCCCAGCAGCTGTTGGTGACATTTGTGGTAAGGCTAGACAGACTGGTTTGCGTGCCAATCAGGCAGCACTGATGTGCGCGCTTTCTCAGGATGCAGAAATAGATTAAGTAGGATCCGGCTGCAGGTAAAAGAGAAAGTCTGTATTTGGTCCACAGTGTAGAACAGGCAGATCTTTAAGCAATGGTAGAGCAATATGTAAATGATGCAGTTACCACTACTATGCTTTGTTTCCATGTGGAGAGCAGCAGAGGTTGATTCTGCCTAGTATTGCAGTAACATGGTAAACAAAATGGACAACTAAACCCTTATGTCCTTTTGTCCATCTTTAATACCCAGCATTGTAAACTGTGTACCTGTGTAGGTGTACCTACCTTTGCCCATTGGGATATTTCATGTAATTTCAAGTATTGTGATTACGTGTCTACCAAGATAGAAGAAAATAGGTAGCAGTTATAGTCACTTAACAAGCATTCTTCATAAAAAGTGACGTAACCCATAGCAATTATCATTTTTTCTATATTGTATTAGTTGTATAGCTACAAGAACTCTATAGTCAATAAAAGTCTATGAGTAAACCTGATTGTTCTCATATTGTGTTCTAGATCCAAGCTTCTATGGAACAGGCTGCTCTACGAGTGGAATCATAAATATTCTGGGAATCACTATCTGCGGGTCTGTGCCTTCCATCTGCTAATAGGCCCCGGAGAGCCTTCACCGTCTGTCTTATGCTATGCTTCTTTTCAACTAAGTACTAGATTTACTAAACTGCCGAAAAGAAAAAGTGAATATATGCCATAGCAACCAATCAGATTTTAGCTGACATTCTCTAGCATGTAATAGGAAACTGAGAGCTAGAATCTGATTGGTTGCTATAGGCAACATCTCCACATTTCCTTTTCTACAGTTTAGTAAATCTAGCCCCAAGTGACTTGTCTCCGTTTATTTTCATGATTTAATAGAAAATAGCAAAAAAAAATTGAACAGCTTGTATGTCTTCTTTAATAAAAGTTTCTACAACATCTACAGTGTATTGTCTCATACTATAAAATCTTACATTTTCATGTAGCATTTTCTATAATAATTTCCATGAACCCTTACTAATAATGCTATACAAAGACTATGGAGTACCCTTTTATCCATTGTCAGTCTCCGGTAAGAAAATCTGATTCCCAAAATAGGGACATCCAAAAGTTCCTTTTCGGATGTCCCTATTTCGAATACTCCCCACTTTAGAATTTATTTTTACAATGGGTGAGTACTCACCCATTCTGATTCAGAAATACAGACACCGCCGATATCGCGCTGCCGTGCGACCGCAAGGAAAGGTAAGTAACCTCTCCAGGGTGCAGGGGAGGGAGGGTTAGGGTCAGGCTGCAGGGCAGGGAGGGTTAGGGTCAGCCTGCGGGAGATAAAGGGTTAGGATCAGGCTGCAGGGGAGGAAGGGTTATGGTCAGGCTGCGGGAGATGGTGGGTTAGGGTCAGGCTGCGGAGAAGGGAGGGTTAGGGTTAGGGTAATGGAAGGGGAGGGTTAGGGTTGAAATTAGGGGAAGTATTGGGGTACTTTTTTTCCTTACCTTTCGGAGCACCGAAAGCTCGGTGCTCCATGGATCGATTGCTATGTCTCATTGAGTTCGAAACTGGCTGGGAGAAAACAGCCCTATCGAAATAGGGCCATTGTAAGCGGAAACCCACACCCCTTTTTATCCAAACTACAGTACAACACACAACATTACAGTTTATAATATAATTAATAGAAAACACAATAAGTAAAATATCACTGACACAAAACAAATACTGTTAGCTGAAGTAGTTCCTAAAACAGTCCAAACATAACTATTACATTTATAGTATTTACACATTTAGTTAAAAAAAAGGAAACAAATTTAAATAAATAAAAAGGTTGAAAAAGATAATTTATTATGGAAAAGTTATTTTCTTCATGACAACTGAAACCTCAGTATAGGAACAGGACTGATAATGGTCTGCGTACAAAACGTAAAAAAATATAACCATTGGGGGCACATATGGTTTAGAAGTTCATTTAAGTTGCCATAAATCACTATGATTGTAGAACAACCAATAGATTATGCAATCAAGTCATGACCTTGGATGGTCAAATTGGATGAATCTATTGGCTTGTTGTTTAGACCAAATGAATAGATCACATAGTTCAAAAACTGCACACACACACAGAATTATGTCTGGCTAGCCAGTGTGGCCCCAGTACCGGTTACACTCCCCGCTAAGAACTAATACTTACCTTTTTCTACTTTTTTTTAATGAATGGGTGAGTATGCCGTTCAGCATACTTCACCCATTCACTTTTGCAATGCGCGATATCCCTCCGCCGCCAGAGACAGGTGCGTAAATTATTTGTGCTGGATAGGGAGGGTTAGAGTCAGGCTGCAGGGGAGGAAGGGCATATTTTAATTCTATATTATTGTGGGGGGCACATGTGGGCATTTTAAATGATTTTATTATGAGGGCACAGTATGAATTTTTTTTTTTATGAATGGGCATGTAAAGGTATTTCGCGTGGTTCTACAAGTGCCAGCATGCCATGTCATTCATGGGCATGCTGGTGCTTGTTGTTCTACTAGCGCCAGCATGCCTTGTCATTCATGAGCATGCTGGCACTTGTTGTTCTACAAGAGCCAGCATGCCTTGTCATTCATGGGCATGCTGGTGCTTGTTGTTCTACAAGCGCCAGCATGCCTTGTCATTCATGGCTATGCTGGCGCTTGTAGTTCTAATAGTGCCAGCCTGCCCTGTCAGGCCGTGATTTATTTATTTATTTGACTAGGTTGTGGTGGAGGGGGTGGCAGGGAAGGGGTTAATTTTGTGCTGAAATTTTTTTTTTTTTACTAATCCCATCCCAGGGATGGTGTAAGTGTAGTGCTTGTTAAGCAGCCACCGGACTGCAGTGCACAGAGTATTTAAATGAGAAACACGCCCCTTTTCTCATTTAAATATCATTCCCACAGACACAAGGCCGGTCGGATGCGATCACAGACGGATGGGTACATCTTTCTGTGTGCGCTCCCGATCTGGGCATGCGCAGTGCAAATTTTGGGTGCGCGTCCATCTGAAAAAAAGACGTAAGCGCAGCTCTGAATAAGGGCCAGTGATCATTTCATTTTCATGCGTTAATGTCATTAACATCTTTTTTATGTGAAAACGGCTATTATCGCATACAAATTGAGTGATTCATATTTATAGAGCATGGATTGCTGTTTCCATGGCGATCTATGCCTTCTTCGCACCACCCCGCTGGGTTGTTCTTCTCAGTGTGGGCCGGCACTTCGTTATATTTAAAAACTTTCAGAGCGAAGTTTCTTACTCCACTCCAAGAGAAAAAATAACGCCATCCAAAGATGGCATTATTATAAGCATTAAAGCGGACACCCCATATACTTCTCTTTTCTTCACCCTAATAGCTGTTATTAGGGGCAGGAAAAGGGAGGTATATTTGGTAATGTATATATGTAAAATAAAATATAATGTAAAATAAAATATATAAAAAACTATTAACTAATAAGGAATTTATTTTATTTTTTAGTAACTAAAAACAAAGCAAATAAATCAATAATTACATACACACATATACAGTATATCATTTATATTTTGCCCACTGTTTTGTTTATATGAACAAGGAACACCATTGAGTATTCCAGTGGGAATGTCTACCCTCCTCACAGCCTAAACCCTGGTGTTTTAGAAAGGCAATTAATGGGTAAATATGGCAAAAAAATTAATTCAGCATACTTACCCATTTATTAGGAAAACTTTCTAATTAGGGGTATTTTAAAAAATTAGACAGCAAAAAATGGGCTTTTGGCTGGCTGTATTTCGAAAAAGTACTAAAAAATGTTACAAAATTTTTTTGTGCAGAGCAGGTCCTGAACATAGTTGTCAAGCTTACAGAGAGGAGCAGTAAATAGAGCCTAAGGGCTCTATTTACTTACCTTTCTCGTTCCCCGTGAACGAAGCTGCATCAGGCTGGCAGTGAGCCTGGCAGCTTCGTTGACAGTATTTACAAATACTCACCCCTCCTGCGAGGTCCCGTGATGAGCCGCCGGGTCCCCGCAGTACTTCACATTCATGCGATGAATGAATGAAGTACTGCACATGCGCAGTAGCTCTCATTTGGGACTTAGAAAAATGTCAGTGCCGACGTGAGAAACACTGCACATGTGCAGTGTATTCATGCCGGGACCGGATAGCTGCAGCCCGACGGGATGCCCGGACAGGTGAGTTTATTAATATTTCGTTAATATTTCGTTACTTATTCTTTTTTTTTATTTATTTTTTTCTGCTACTTTTTTTTTTACTGGGGCGGTATTGTTATGTATTCCGACAGTCTCCCCATACAGTCCCCCCTTTTCCTCCCCCTAATAGCTGTAAGGGTATATGGGGACATCGCCTGAATACTTACCACTAATGCCAGCCTGAGCTGGCGTTAGTATTCATGCCGGGACCGGACAGCTGCAGCCCGACGGGACGCCCGGACAGGTGAGTTTATTAATATTTCGTTACTTATTCTTTTTTTTATTGATTTTTTTCTGCTACTTTTTTTTTTTACTGGGGCGGTATTGTTATGTATTCCGACAGTCTCCCCATACAGTCCCCCTTTTCCTCCCCCTAATAACAGCTATTAGGGGGAGGAAAAGAAGGGTATATGGGGACATCGCCTGAATACTTACCACTAATGCCAGCCTGAGCTGGCGTTAGTCTGACGCCGGGAGCAGAGTGTAAAACTGCGCTCCGACGTTTTGTAAATATGACACACTTCATTTTAATGCGATAGGGCCAGTTTTGAAGTGAATACTGGCCCTATCGGGTTAAAATGATCTTTGTAAATAGAGCCCTAAATCTCATGTGGTTATGAGACCTGGAAAACTTCAGGACTGTGATTGAGAACCCCTGTTTTTGCATCCACAGTGGCTTTTAAAACATTGCATGTGTCCTATCATTAAGCCACATAACCAAAAGTTTGGTATAACCAAGATCTTTTGAAACATTTTTGCCCAATTAGTCTCATATTTAGACAGATTCCTGTGAATCTTGTGAACGATTAATCTTTATTTCTCTTCTACTTTATTATATTTTTTATATTGTATACATTTACTGTTATATATTTAGCAGAACAGGTCTAAGCTATTAGAAATTAGAGAGGAACGCCGACTCCCCTGTTTTAATTTTTGCTCTAATCGCTCATCTGGTTTTGGTTTTGGATTTGGCAAACCCACCCTGAGATGTTTTGTATTTGTATTTTTTTTTTTAAAACTAGCTAAAATCATTAAATTTGTATGTATTTTGCTCCTACTTTATTATAAAGATCAGTAACATTCTTTTTATGTTTTATCCATTTTTTTATATGCATTTTTATGGATTAAAAAAGTATAATAAAATAAACTTACCGTAATTCTTTTAAGTCACGTGTAAATTGCATTATATCATTATATAATACAATTAATAATTTCATCAATGCTGTCAAACTATGGGCCAGATTTACCAAGCTGTGGGTTTGGAAAAGTGGTGATGTTGCCAATAGCAACCAATCAGATTCTAGCTGACATTCTCTAGTATATAATAGGAAAATAATCTGAAATAGAATCTGATTGGTTGCTATGGGCAACATCTCCACTTTTCCAAACCCGCAGTTTAGTAACTCTGGCCCTTTATCTCAGATTAGATTTGGTTTAATGCTTTTTCCAGTTGGCTGGTGTCTGAATTAAAATTTTCATGCCCTCAGATTCCAAAAAGCTAGCAGATACACCCTGACCCTACATCTGTGCTTTTCACCTGTACCTTAGGTATTAAGAGAAAACACCTATATGACACTAAGAGGGAACGCCCACTTGAAAACTCAAACCAGCCCCTCTCTTCAAAGTGTCATTCATCATAAGTCTGGATGAGCGGGAATGCATTCTATTGGCTAGCACAGATTACATGCATGCACAGTGCAAAATAGCAGCTGCAATGTGATTGAAATGTACAAAAGAAAATTTTGTTTATATCTGTCCCTTTGGAACCTAACAGAACATAATCATTTAGATGCTTGTGGGTGTCCACATTTTATTTAGTTTAATATTGTTTTTTCAAAAACATCTGGAAATAGAAAATTGCTATTGGAAACTAGTATCTATTTCCCCATTCCCAATAGCTACAAGCTGTAACAGTTGCGGCAGATATAAGGTTAGGCTATAAGTTAGGCAGATATTAGGTGATAGATAAATGGAATATTCTCCCATCTGAGGTGGTTGAGGCCAATACAGTAGAACAATTTAAACATGCTTGGGATAAATATAAGGGTATCCTAAATTGTAACCCAAATTGAGGGTAAATCGGGTCTAGGGTCAGTATAGTTTTCAATAAACAAATGGGCAGACTAGATGGGCCATGTGGCTCTTATCTGCCGTCACTTTCTATGTTTCTATAAGATAAGGTTAGGCTGCGGTTGTTGCGGTGGTATAAGATTAGGGTTAAAGTTTTAGGGAAAGGGAAGGTTAGGGTTAGATTGCATGGAGGGTTCGGGGTTCGGGTGTGTGGAATGGAGGGTTCGGGTTAGGTTGTAGGAAACAGAGGGTTATGGTTAAGAAAGGGTTAAGGGTGGGGATAGATAAAAACACATACCTGTCAGCGGAAGCCTTTTCACAACTGCAGGAGTCGCATCACCGCTGCTTTCTCAGATGGAGACATCCAGCAGTGGAGACTTTCCGGCAGTCTACATTCAGCTACCGTGTGATGGTCTTTCATGGAAATAAAACCTTTTTACCAACAAACCACATGCCATTCATTCATTAGGCTGCAAAAATATCTTATAAATAACATTGTCCACAAAAATTATATTCCAGCCAAACTCTTTTTTTTTTTTAATTATATTAAGGATTACTATGATGACTGGATTAAAAAAGAAGTTAGAGTAAGCAAAATAATCATATATTTAAAGCCAAACAATTCTACATTTAAGTCTGTATCCATATTAGTTTTCCAAAGTGTTGTGCAATGTTTTGTGTGGTGTGAGTATAAGATGGAATTGTAGAGTGTATCTTATTTAGCACATGCTCAGAACGTAAAGCTTAACAGACATAGCTGACTGTAAAAACATTTCTGTATGTCTGTAATTGTACCTAAACATAAAGCAAATGGTTTAAAAAAGGAGCACAAGTGGGATGTTTGTTTATGAGACCTGTGCCTTTTATAAACCATGTTCTACTTTTTCAAATATAAAAGTTCTGGAGCTCTGCATAGGACAAAAACACAACACTTTTGTGTAGCATTTTTATTTGTTGGAAAGTCTGCATATGTGTTGTATATCCGTATCTATACAATCACCTGCAGTGTAATGTAAATAAGTAAATCCTCCACCATCTTATCCCTGTAATGGCCCCTGTAATATTATTATGACATATATGGGATATTTTGATATTAAGCACAAAATTATTGCAAAATATATGCTCTGATTTAAAGATAATATTACCTGATGAAAGAAATGTAATAATTGCTTGGATTGATGCTCTTTATTTTATCTATGTCTAAATAACTGTGTAATTTTTAATAGCCATAGACAGTCATATAAATATTTCCTATTTTTTTTAATACATTTCATCCAGTAATAAACATCTGTAAAAAGTTGCTGACATCTAGTGGAGATTTTCAGTAACTTTAAAAAGCAATATGATTGTATTAAATTGATCAACCCTTGACTGTCCAGGTGCTGTGGGCTGGATCCAGACTTAAGTAAGTGCTTGAA
>WWET01004534.1:92291-110386 GCA_011038615.1 Limnodynastes dumerilii | reverse complement strand
GTGTGTGTGTGTATGTGTGTGTGTGAGTGTGTGTGTGTGAGTGTGTGTGTGTGTATGTGTGTGTGTGTTAATGTATATATACAACATTTGTCAGGCATATATATAGATAAATTGCTCCTTTGGCGTTAGGTAGTTCTAACCTAATGGCCAAAGGAGTAATTTATCTATAGATGTGCCTGACAAATGTTGTGAGACACAATAGATATTTGGTTGAGTGGAAGTTTTTCAGACTAGAGGACTTACATTGCACTGTTCGATACATTACAAAGAGATATATCACATAGGGAGACATTCCCTCAGTTTCTCATATTTGGCCAATACACTGTGTTTTTGGCCCGGATTCACACCCACGGATGTATCGCACATACGCCCTTAATTTACCGATAATAGCTACTGCACATGCGTAGTAATTATTTTATGTAATCTACGTATTGTTTTGTTATGTAGATTGTGCATATGTGGTCTTTAAGACAGCATATACGCAATCTACGTAACAAAACGATACATAGATTATGTAAAATAGTTACTATGCATGCGCAGTAGCTATTATCGGTAAATTGAGGACGTATGGGTAATATGTCCGCGGTTGTGAATCCGGGCCTTTGTTTTAATAATATTCTCAGTGCCAAGCACTGTAGGATTGGTAGTTTCTTTTTAATATTTCACCATGGTATACATACATTTTTGTTATGATAAATTTAATAAATATTGATTAATTTGAACAAATACAATTCACTTTGGATATAAATAATAAATAAGACCCTGAGTGCCGTTTAGAGGTTTCTTTTGCCCTGAATAAGGGCCTTTTTGTGTGTGTGTAAATTCAGTTTATTACAATGCACCTAGAACTTTTTTTATTATTATTATTACACATCCAGAACTTGCTTTATTAGAAGTCACCTACAGCTAATTTTATTGTAGAGCTTCACAATACATATATCTCTAGTAGTATTATAGTCTATCTAGCCCCTGTATTATTATAGTCCATCAAGATCTTATCTAGCCCCTGTATTATTATAGTACATACAGATCTATTATAATGTCCTTCTAGATCTTGTATTATTTTAGTCTATCTAGCTTGTGCATTATTATAGTACATGTAGATAGTGTATGATTATAGTACATGTAGATCATGTATGATTATAGTACATGTAGATAGTGCATTACTATAGTCTGTCCAGATCATATATTATTATAGTACATGTAGATCATGTATTATTATAGTCTGTCCAGATCATTTACTATTATAGTACATGTAGATCATGCATTATTATAGTACATGTAGATCATGCATTATTATAGTACATGTAGATCATGCATTATTATAGTACATGTAGATCATGCATTATTATAGTACATGTAGATCATGCATTATTATAGTACATGTAGATCATGCATTATTATAGTACATGTAGATCATGCATTATTATAGTACATGTAGATCATGCATTATTATAGTACATGTAGATCATGCATTATTATAGTACATGTAGATCATGCATTATTATAGTACATGTAGATCATGCATTATTATAGTACATGTAGATCATGCATTATTATAGTACATGTAGATCATGCATTATTATAGTACATGTAGATCATGCATTATTATAGTACATGTAGATCATGCATTATTATAGTACATGTAGATCATGCATTATTATAGTACATGTAGATCATGCATTATTATAGTACATGTAGATCATGCATTATTATAGTACATGTAGATCATGCATTATTATAGTACATGTAGATCATGCATTATTATAGTACATGTAGATCATGCATTATTATAGTACATGTAGATCATGCATTATTATAGTACATGTAGATCATGCATTATTATAGTACATGTAGATCATGCATTATTATAGTACATGTAGATCATGCATTATTATAGTACATGTAGATCATGCATTATTATAGTACATGTAGATCATGCATTATTATAGTACATGTAGATCATGCATTATTATAGTACATGTAGATCATGCATTATTATAGTACATGTAGATCATGCATTATTATAGTACATGTAGATCATGCATTATTATAGTACATGTAGATCATGCATTATTATAGTACATGTAGATCATGCATTATTATAGTACATGTAGATCATGCATTATTATAGTACATGTAGATCATGCATTATTATAGTACATGTAGATCATGCATTATTATAGTACATGTAGATCATGCATTATTATAGTACATGTAGATCATGCATTATTATAGTACATGTAGATCATGCATTATTATAGTACATGTAGATCATGCATTATTATAGTACATGTAGATCATGCATTATTATAGTACATGTAGATCATGCATTATTATAGTACATGTAGATCATGCATTATTATAGTACATGTAGATCATGCATTATTATAGTACATGTAGATCATGCATTATTATAGTACATGTAGATCATGCATTATTATAGTACATGTAGATCATGCATTATTATAGTACATGTAGATCATGCATTATTATAGTACATGTAGATCATGCATTATTATAGTACATGTAGATCATGCATTATTATAGTACATGTAGTGTCTGTATTATTATAGTACATGTAGATCATGCATTATTATAGTACATGTAGATCATGCATTATTATAGTACATGTAGATCATGCATTATTATAGTACATGTAGATCATGCATTATTTTAGTCTGTCTAGAGCATGTATTATTGTTATTACAGTCTATGTAGACCTTGCAGTTCTGCGCATGCGCCACACACAGCCTTCTCCAAGCCTGTGCACGTGCTGGTGTTTAACTCTGCTTGTTGTGATCAGGGCGACGCATGCGTCTTGCTGTCTAGCACGGCGTGAGAGCCAGGACTGGCGCATGCGCGCTGGCGGCCGCAGAGCGTGGTGTGTGTGAGGGAGAGCGAGGTCGGCGCATGCGCGTTGTGACCGCAGCAGATGTTGCGCAGTGCGCGCGGTGGCCGGAGCTCGGTGACAGGGAGACGGGATGGAGGAGCCCGGGGGAGACGTCAACTCCAACCTGCTCATACCCCGCCCCACCGGGGAGCCCGAGCTGGACAGCGCCGTGTGCCAGTGGCTGCTCTGGGACAAGGTGAGAGCTCACAGCCCGGTACACAGAGATACACAGACAGGGATACAGATAGACAGGGATACAGATATACACAGATACACAGACAGGGATACATAGAGATACACAGACAGGGATACAGATAGACAGGGATACAGATAGACAGGGATACACAGACAGGGATACACAGATATATACAGATACACAGACAGGGATACACAGACAGGGATACACAGATATATACAGATACACAGACAGGGATACAGATAGACAGTTACACAGATATACAGACAGGGATACATAGAGATACACATAGACAGTTACACAGATATACACAGATACACAGATACACAGACAGGGATACATAGAGATACACATAGACAGTTACACAGACAGGGAAACATAGAGATACACAGACAGGGATACATAGAGATACACAGACAGGGATACAGATAGACAGTTACACAGATATACACAGATACACAGACAGGGATACATAGAGATACACATAGACAGTTACACAGATAGATACACAGACAGGGATACATAGAGCTATACATAGACAGTTACACAGATATATACACAGATACACAGACAGGGATACAGTTACACAGATATATGCAGAGATACACAGACAGAGATACACAGAGATATACATAGACAGTTATACAGATATATACAGATACACAGACGGATACACATAGACAGTTACACAGATATACACAGATACACAGACAGGGATACACATAGACAGTTACACAGATATATATACAGATACACAGACAGGGATACATAGAGATACACATAGACAGTTACACAGATATATGCAGAGATACACAGACAGGGATACATAGAGATATACAGAGAGATATACATAGACAGTGACAGAGAGATAGACAGAGACACAGATATATACAGATACACAGACAGGGATACATAGAGATACACATAGACAGTTACACAGATATAGATAGAGATATACATAGACAGTTACACAGATATATACAGGGATACATAGAGATATACATAGTTACACAGAGATACATAGAGATATACATAGTTACACAGAAATATACAGAGATACATAGAGATATACATTGTTACACAGATCTATACAGAGATACATAGACAGTTACACAGAAATATACAAATACATATATACATAGATATACATACAGGTACATATACATAGAGATACAGAGACACATATACACAGACACAGATATACAAATACATATATACACAGAGATACACATATATGCACACATATATATACAGACAGACAGCTACAGAGATACATACACAGATATACTGAACTGTGTGTGTATATAATATATCACACACACACACACACACATATATATATATATACAAATACATATTATCAGAGGTATACATACAGATACATACTCATATTCTAAATTCTTTACATAATATATATCATTCTCTATACTATGGTATATATTCTTCAATACTAATATACCAGCCCCCGGGCACATGGAGATACACACCCCTAGAACTTGTTTTAATACAATACACCTAGCGCTTGTCCTATTATAGTATGTGACTCTTGTGACTGTCACCAGAAATGCTGCTGGTAGCAGACACTCTCCCCGTTACCGGGCTCCACACAGACCAATACACTAATTATCAAAACACTTATCATTGGGTTTTACATGGGCCTAACCTATCAGAACCAGCCGTGTTTGCTGGAGAGAGAACCCTGATTATCCGTGTGCTGCGCGTGGCGATTTGGTTGCTGGGGATATTGCATAGTTTGTGTCCCTCTCCTCCGCTTCTTGGACAGCCAGTAACACACATATTGGGGGAGTATCACATTTTACTCTATATAAGTGCTTAGTAACACACATATTGGGGGAGTATCACATTTTACTCTATATAAGTGCTTAGTAACACACATATTGGGGGAGTATCACATTTTACTCTATATAAGTGCTTAGTAACACACATATTGGGGGAGTATCACATTTTACTCTATATAAGTGCTTAGTAACACACATATTGGGGGAGTATCACATTTTACTCTATATAAGTGCTTAGTAACACACATATTGGGGGAGTATCACATTTTACTCTATATAAGTGCTTAGTAACACACATATTGGGGGAGTATCACATTTTACTCTATATAAGTGCTTAGTAACACACATATTGGGGGAGTATCACATTTTACTCTATATAAGTGCTTAGTAACACACATATTGGGGGAGTATCACATTTTACTCTATATAAGTGCTTAGTAACACACATATTGGGGGAGTATCACATTTTACTCTATATAAGTGCTTAGTAACACACATATTGGGGGAGTATCACATTTTACTCTATATAAGTGCTTAGTAACACACATATTGGGGGAGTATCACATTTTACTCTATATAAGTGCTTAGTAACACACATATTGGGGGAGTATCACATTTTACTCTATATAAGTGCTTAGTAACACACATATTGGGGGAGTATCACATTTTACTCTATATAAGTGCTTAGTAACACACATATTGGGGGAGTATCACATTTTACTCTATATAAGTGCTTAGTAACACACATATTGGGGGAGTATCACATTTTACTCTATATAAGTGCTTAGTAACACACATATTGGGGGAGTATCACATTTTACTCTATATAAGTGCTTAGTAACACACATATTGGGGGAGTATCACATTTTACTCTATATAAGTGCTTAGTAACACACATATTGGGGGAGTATCACATTTTACTCTATATAAGTGCTTAGTAACACACATATTGGGGGAGTATCACATTTTACTCTATATAAGTGCTTAGTAACACACATATTGGGGGAGTATCACATTTTACTCTATATAAGTGCTTAGTAACACACATATTGGGGGAGTATCACATTTTACTCTATATAAGTGCTTAGTAACACACATATTGGGGGAGTATCACATTTTACTCTATATAAGTGCTTAGTAACACACATATTGGGGGAGTATCACATTTTACTCTATATAAGTGCTTAGTAACACACATATTGGGGGAGTATCACATTTTACTCTATATAAGTGCTTAGTAACACACATATTGGGGGAGTATCACATTTTACTCTATATAAGTGCTTAGTAACACACATATTGGGGGAGTATCACATTTTACTCTATATAAGTGCTTAGTAACACACATATTGGGGGAGTATCACATTTTACTCTATATAAGTGCTTAGTAACACACATATTGGGGGAGTATCACATTTTACTCTATATAAGTGCTTAGTAACACACATATTGGGGGAGTATCACATTTTACTCTATATAAGTGCTTAGTAACACACATATTGGGGGAGTATCACATTTTACTCTATATAAGTGCTTAGTAACACACATATTGGGGGAGTATCACATTTTACTCTATATAAGTGCTTAGTAACACACATATTGGGGGAGTATCACATTTTACTCTATATAAGTGCTTAGTAACACACATATTGGGGGAGTATCACATTTTACTCTATATAAGTGCTTATAAGCAATTCCCCCTATGTCCTGTAGACCTGTTTATCAATCTGACTCCTCTAGATACAGATTTTGGAGCCGCAGGACCAATCCCTGCTCCCAGAGGTGGAGATTTGGCAGCACAGGGGCCCAGAGATCTTAAAAACATTCCCCAATGATTTATATATTGTTATCTGACATGAATAAGGAAGTCACAATTGTTTTGTAACCGAAAACATGAACCCGTGTGATCGCCTCCGGATCATTGTGCAAAGAAGCAGAACAGCTGTTATTTGCTGTAGGACAAACCTCTCGTTTCATGTTTAGGTCTTCAGTGATTTGGATGAAAAATAAAAATAAACACCCGCAAAGTAGATAGAACAATAAAATACCTTTCTGAGCCGTTACAGATTCTTATTGCAGACGGAAATCTCTAGAAAGCATTAGTGTTTGTCCTGCGGGTCTGTGGGCTTTGTTGACGTCGCTAAGGTTTTATGCTCTGTGGATAAGGGAGCGCACGCGCAAATTTTCCTACCAATGTGTCTGTCTGTCTACGCCCTGCAAGTTTGCGGATGTGTGCTAACCGATCGGGAGGCATTGCAACCTTATTCACACTTCAGAGGAGTGACCTTTCCGATAGAGGGGCGTGGCTGAGCTCACAAAGTGGGCGTTCCCTCTTAGTTCATGTTTTGTGTAGGCGTTCCCTCTCTCTGACTGGCTTTAAGTACACACTGCTCTCGTAAGTTCTCTGAAGTTATAACAGTGCGATCATATATACAAATATATATACATATACATTGTTTCAGGTTACATAAACCTTTCTTCAGGGAACTGAGATATATATCTCTGTTTTGCGTATTTTTGGATTCTTGGGCCTCTTTGTACCCATCAACGTTTTTATACAGCTAGGAATTTAACTGCGCTTGAGCTGGAAAAGCCTTGAAGTCTGTCCGTGGTTGTTATATTGTGAATTCACAGATATAAACATAGAATGTGACGGCAGATCAGAGATATTTGACCCATCAGGTGTTTATTTACTGTTCACGATACTGGTGATGTTTGGGAGTATGAGCGTTAGGCCGAAACACGTTCAGGTGCAGACCGGAGCAGAACCATGTGACAAAGCGAGAGATGCTGAACTAATTGAAGTGGAGAGGTGATAACTGCTGGCTGAACTCTCATTTAGATAATAAACATAAGTTTACAGTCGATGTTTATGGTCTATGTGCAAATGAAGAGTATTTTCCCTGCATGCGAAAGCCTTGAAATTCATTTGCATCCCTCGCATTGTGATGAGGTTTTTCTGCCGGTCACACTTGCACCTGTTTTACATCTTACTCTCATAAATCAGCCCCTCTGACCCGGCTGTGCTTTGCGGTTCCGATGACCTGAATTCCGACAGTTAACATGTTGCACTGAGATGGGCGGCGGCTTTCGCCGATCGGCGTATTTCTATCAGACGGAGTAGCTACCGCGACACCTCAAATATTGAAATGTGGTCATGATTGCGTTGCAAGTCCCTGCTATGAATCCTCTCGTTGCGAAATAGGCACAGATGGAAGTGGCCGTTTCTGAGTTTTTTTTATGAATGGGGGAGCATACTCGCTCATTCTCCTTCGGAAGCGCAGCCGCCGGGGACTTAGGGTTAGGCTGCGGGGGGTGACTTAGGGTTAGGCTGCGGGGAGTGAGGGTTAGAGTTAGGGAGTGGGGTTGCTTAACTTTCGGAGCACTGTTTTCGGATCTCCAGTGATCGATCGCTGTTCCTCTTGGAGGCACGAGGCAGCGATATCCCTCTCAGTTCGGAACTGGCTGGGAGCGAACAGGAATATTGAAATATGGCCGTTCGCAACGGGTGCCCACACTCTCATGATTGTTAGGTATTACAATAACGTCAACCCCTAACCAGTAACCTACAGCAAGGTGCGTGACACGTACAGCAGGTACCCCGGGGAGGGTCGGGTTGGCGGAATTTTCGTTATACCTGCGCCGAAATATTTTGTATTTCTAAATTTGAATCCTGTGTAAGATGATACAAGGGACATTATGTCAGCGTTACAGCTTCTCTCCAAATGTTTAGAGCAGAAATCAGGAGTCTGGAGCCCGCCTCGTGTCAATAAGCCCCTAAGAGGAGCCTCCAGCCTGTTCTGCTGCGTTTCATGCTGAACACGAGTCTGGTTTTGTTTCCTGATTTAGACGTTGTTGTTGTGTGCAGGGTCCCCTGAGAGTCCTCCGTGTGGCACATCTGGGAATTGCGCGTCGTCGTCGTCGTCCCATTTCTGCCTCTGAAAGTTCACCGTTTATTGATCCCTCTGCGTTGTCTGCAGTCAGGTTCCCTGGCATTTCCCATGCACTGGCTGACCTATGCCTTGCAAATGTCACATGTATTCCTGTTTCACATGCTGATCGTGCAACCCAGACCGTGCCGGGGGGGTAACCACCAGCCCTGTATCCGTCACTTGCCTGGAATCTGCTTTCTGAGACTGATAAATGTGTTGCAGAGATGGCTCAGGGTGTTCTGCAATTCTGCGCATAACATACTTTATATATGACTATAATATTATGGTGCCCACCCCCAGGCTCTTACCGACATGTCAGAAATGTCACGGAGAATGCACGTGTCTATATATAACTCATTCATGCATTGGGCCAGAAGCAGAGTTTTGAATTTGTTGCAGTTCAATGCAAATAGGCACAAAACAGGTCGGGGCTCATTCTCTCATTCTTCACTGCCTTCAGTCGTAAAGTTTTGCATTCACCTGTTTTATGTCCACTCTAAATCAACGTGACGGCCCTCTCCTGTATCGATTATTGCAAAACTCTGCACCGGATCCAGAATGAAGAAATGTGGGTGTTTTCCATCATCTGAACCGGATCCAGACTCTGTAGGTTAGGCTGCTTTTGCAATCTTCTTGTGTAAGTAAGCCTGACGGTCACCTAGGAGCATGCACGGGACAGGTGTTATGTAACAGGACAGGCCCATCTCCACCGCCCTCCTAAACTCTGAGAGGTGGGCAGGGGGGCATGTCAGTATTACAGTGTGAGCTGGTGTAGATCAGCTGTTGTATGGACTTAAGGTCCACACGAGAGACTTCGGGTCCACACGGGAGACTTCAGGTCCGCTTATGGTAGCTGCGAACTCCACACGAGAGAGGGGAGTGACCGGCCAGGATCAGGCTCTCTCTGTGTCTGCTTTATACTATAGCACACGCGCTCTTTGGGCTTCCCGCACGGATCTGAATCCACGGGATCCATCTTTCTGTACTGGAAGTCTTGGCGACGGGGGGGTGAGATGAACCACTATGCTTCGTTAAGCCCTCATGTACAATCCTTGTATATGCATCGGCCACATTTCGTTGTAGGTCCTGTGTGTAAGCAGGGTCCTGGGTTCATATGTCCTGTATGTACAAATGGAATGGTCTCCTGACGCGTACGGAACTTAGGATCACGCAACGACTTAATTCAGGCCCTTATTACTGGTCTTCCGTCCGTGTTGAATGCAGCAGCTAAACACGTTTTCCTGACCGATGGCTTTATGTTGAGCACAAAGTTGCACATAACTGAAATATCTGATGTTTTGGAATATCCCCTATTAAAGCAAGTCACTCTGCACAGTTGCTGTGACTCAGGCTGATGTGGGCTGCTGCTGAGGGCACACGTTTGGGATGTCATTGCAAAACAAGCAGCAGGTCTTCTTGCTGTTTAGGAGCCCGGTCATAGACAGCACACATGCAAGAAATGTTTGAGTACCCTCCAAAGGGTACAGCCTGGCACCCCCCCAGGTTGTTCACACCAGTGGAGCGGCTCAGAGACAGTATTTCAGTAGGTTTATAATCACCGGAATAGCAAATTCTAGCAAGAGACTGAAGGAGGTTGTGGGAATAGCTGCATGTGCAGGTTCTGCTATCACTTGCTTCTCCCTGCTCTCTATAGCTGCCATTCCAAAGAGGTTCTGCAGCAGCTGCCTCCCTCCTCGGCCGGTCACTGGTAGCTGTACAGGTCTTCAATCTTTCAGTGGCTGCACATGTATTATGCATGCACAAGTAGACAATGGGATTCATTGATAGCGGATACCCTGAGCTGATGGTCTTTCTTTTGATGTACAGTTATAATGGAGAGTTAGAGTGGATGAGGATGCGTTGGAAATAAGTGTTATTCCCTAATGACCAGAGGGGGGAAGAGACGAGAGAATGTCTGGCATTGGCTCAGGCTGTAGGCTCCATGGGCAAAATAACGGCACGAGAGGCTGTTGTGTTGTAGGTTCAGCCCAGCTGGGATTTGGATCATTCTGATTATGGGGTCATAACCTTTTTGGGTCATTTTGTTGGCGTTCAGTATAGGATCGGACAGCGCCTCGAACGTGCTGTCATTATCTCCACGATATTTGTTTGCAAAGGTCGGTAACCATGGTAACAGCCATGACTTTTATTGCGTCCTACCATTTTACCACCCCCCTCTCTGCGATTTCCCGTTTTTGTGTTTTATTATGTAAGCAGAGTACTGGAACCGTTGTCTGCTGACCCTGATGGTGCCGTCACGCTCACACACCACGCTGGGCAAGATCCGTATAGTTTAAAAATAATGATAACATTTTGACAGACGGAATGGGCCTTCTAGCTGCACATATGCTGTCATTTTCTATGTTTCTTTTAGTTTTCCAAGCTGCGCATCTCCCTCCCTAGGTATAATATATCATTTGTATGGTATGTACCCCGGTCAGGTCTGTTCTTGTGATTGGTCAGTCTCTGCTCCTCCCCCAGTGAACATAACTCCTCCCCCACTGAACATAACACCTCCCTTTGGCGGTTATATAGAGGAGGAGCTATGAGAGAGGCGGGTACGGATTGCAGCGCATCTCTGCTCTGTTTTATAAGAAGCTTGGCAGTGATAGGAAAGGGATAGATGAAGCTCAATGTATGTATGACTGCGCTTATCAATAATGCAACGGAGGAATCATCTGAAGAACATATACCGTGAGCACCGGATCAGGAGCCTTGCGATCAGTCAGTAACGACACACTATTCATGGTCATTAGTGTATCTAGTAACCTCGGTGGATCTACGTCCCATGTCTATCCTCCTCCGTTTCTGTACCCCATATATCTGGTAATTACCATGCTGCACACTCCCCTGCATTATAGTCAGACAGTATGGGGGATGAAAAGACATTGAAGGTTAAAAATAAGGATATCCTAAATCTTACGCCCTGTTGAGGGTCAGATAGGGTTTAGGGGTCAGTATATTGGATTTATATTTACACTGGAGAGTGGAGGTTCAGAGGAAATGTGCGGAATATGACTGCACTGAAAGGGTGCTAGATAAGTGGAATAGCCTCCCATCTGAGGGGGTAAAGAGTGGAACAGTGTGAACATGCTTGGGGTGAATATAAGGATAAACTAAAGGGTCATATAGTTATTATTAGCGATGACGCTCTCTGGTATCCGAGCCCATCGCAGCCAATGACCTGCAGCTTTTTCCTTCTCTCCGGACAGAACCTGAAAACCAGAGCCCAGATCGAGGCCTTGCTGCAGGATGGGAAGAACAAGGAGCTGCGTGATCGCCTCTGCGGACGGATGTCCTTCGGCACCGCAGGGCTCCGCGCTGCCATGGGGGCCGGCTTCTCCAAAATCAACGACCTGACCGTCATCCAGACCACGCAGGTAAGCGGCCAGCCGCCCGGCACAGGGGATTCTGTTGTTTCTTTTTGGATTGCAGAGATGCGTGAAAACGGCGGACCTGCGAATGCGGATCCCACACGCCCTGATCGCGTAAAGCTTTGCTTCTCTTGTGTTTTTTATTTTGGCTATGAGTTTGCTCACATTGGCTCGCTCGTATTATTTACATATATATATATATGTGTGTGTGTGTGTAAAGACAAACCTAAATATTTTTTGAGCTCTAGGCCTGTTTAGGACTTCTAATAAGGTCTAAAATATTGTTAATAGTAAAGCCTAATATGGCATAAATCACATAGTATCAATAAACATGCATTAATAGTGAGTCGGGTAATATTCAATAGAAATGCACAAAACATGCCCTACTCAGAAGTAACTGGCCAGTAACTGCTAAAGTCTGTCCAAATGACCGTGTTTCCCCGTGTATAAGACGCACCTTTCTATGACGGTCTAAAAATCAGGTGCGTCTTACACAGGGGATGCAACGCTGAACTTACCTGTGCTGTCCCTCCGGCGGTGTCAGGCTCTCTCCTCCGCAGCTGTGCCTCTGGCTCTCTCCCTCGCGTCGCGCACTGCTCAAAGACGTTTCGTGACCTTAGGGCACCTCAAGGTCATTGCGCAGCGCGCACCGCGAGGGAGACAGCCGGAGGAGAGAGCCTGACACTGCCGGAGGGACAGCACAGGTAAGCTCAGCGTTGCATCCCCTGTGTAAGATGCACCCGATTTTTAATTATAATAAGAATAGTTAAAAAATACATTTAACATTTTTTTTTTTTATTTAGGCTCCAAAAACGGGGTGCGTCTTATACAGGGGAGCGTGTTATACATGGGGAAATGCGGCATAACCAGGAAATATTCAGATGAGACCCTCAATGTGGTGTGAAACGATAACTGAACCACATAAGGACAATGTGTAACCAACATCCAGTGGGTATAGCTTTAGGCAAATAACAGTGGGCGCACGCTCCGCTCTCCTCCTCAGCAACGATGTCAGCCAATCATAGCGTGCGTGTAAAGAAGGATAAAGAACACTGGTTCTTTTGCGGTAAAGATGAAAGGCGCTTCGGCTGGGCGAAGACTCCGTGTCCTCCTTAGAGATACTGCTGGGCTCTCGGTTCGCTCCTTGTGGCGGCAGATTCTCTCCCGGTCTGCTCCCGTCACGTGGTCGGGTAAATACCCGCTTGATTACAGGGTCAGTGCAGATGCCGGGAAACGAGAGAGAGAGCCTCTACGGTGCAGGTTATCTCACACTTTATTATGACAGAAGAGAAAACCTCACAAACGATGTGGACACTTAGAATTAAATGGACAATGGAACCTCTGCTTACTCAACGCGTTTCTACCCCTACTGGGGGTCTTTTTCAAGGCTGAATGGACGATTTAGCCTTGAACGCTAAGGTCCCAGACACCATGTCAGGAGAGAAACCCCCTCACAAGGACCTTATGCCGCACTCTTGGTTGATTGGCTAGAGTGCGGCGCGGTGTCCGGTTCTCCTGAGGGGGTTTCTCTCCTCACGTGGTGTCTGGGACCTTAGCGTCCGGTTGCCATGGTAAGGGGGTGACGTCATCTGTTGTGCGCCGATTCTCTGGCGCCGGGCCGGAGCTGGGACACACCTCGAGGTACATGTGGGACGGTGATGTTGTAGCTTAGTTCAGGGGGGTGGTATTCTAATTGCTGTTGGGGGGTATTTAAGTGTGTATTTTGGGGCAATGTGGTGGTGTTTGGACCCTGATGAAAGAGGCGGCTTGCCTTCGAAACATCGGTATATTAAAACGTCCTTGTGTAATGAAATTACCAGACTGGGAGAGTTTCATTGTGCGTTGACTACAAATTCCTGTGAATGCACCCTAGCAAGTTTGAGAACAAGTTTTTTGTTTTTGGAGTGTGGGAGGAAACCGGAGCACCTGGATGAAACCCACACAGACACAGGGAGAACATACACACTCCACACTGATAAGGCTTACTCCAGGAATTGAACTCACGACCTCAGTGCTGTGCAGGAGAAATGGAATTTGCATCTTCCTCTGAAAAGGTCGCCCTCTCCTAGCTGGTGTAACCAGATACAAGAGGGGGGATTATATAAAGGAAGAGATGTATTAGAACAGGAGGACATGTGTATACAGCGGAGGGTGGGAGGTTCAGAGGAAATGGGCATATAAATAGCATAACCTCCCAGCTGAGGGGGTTGAGGTAACACAGTAGAACAGTGTAACATGCTTGGGATAAATATAAGGATATCCTAAATCTCAGACTACATTGAGGGTAAATAGGGTCTGGGGTCAGTATAGTTTATAACTAAACAGCTGTGCAGACTGGATGGGCCATGTGGCTCTTATCTGCCGTCACTTTCCACGTCTGTAGAATGCAGACAGCGTGCTGTAACTGGCATAGTATAACCCCCTGTATGTCCTTGTATAATGTTTATTCCGACCACTGACCGGGGCAGACGCTGTGATAGGAAAATAAAGGGCCTGTTCCTGAGGGGAGCCTAGGTCAGCTGACATGGCTTCTCTACTGCACATGCTCAGAACTCAGAAGAGCGCGTATTACCGACCCATTGAGGTCCGAGAGCAACTCGAGCGGCGGCGGATGATAGCGTTCTGAGGGGCGCATTGTGGGAGAGAAGGGTCGGAGTAGTCGTACAGTGAGGGCGATGCCCAAGACGGTGCCCCCGATCCAGAGCCAATCACAGGCGTAAAAAAATAAATAATAAAAAGACACAGGTCATGTCTGCGTCCTGAGGGGTTCATTTTACGCAACCAATTTCTTACCCGTCCATCAGGGTGTGACTCTAAGGACACGTTACACAGGGTCAGAAATCGCTGCTGGTGTTGTGCTCGTGGTATTTTAGTTCTACTTACAATAAAAAATGTGAAAAATAAAAAAAAAGGGTTTTTTGTTGGTTTTTTTTTACCTTGGACCAGATCCACACGTGGGGCCGGATACAGACCCACGGGCCAGTTGCGTTACAAGGTGTAGCGTGTTTACACTAGCGTCATTACTGGGCACTCCCCTCGCTTGTACACCCCTTCGTTCGTAGTTACACTGTTGATAGGAGGCCGGTACGTACGTTCAGAGTTACGTGACGTAAACAGCTGCCGTGCGCACACGTGTTACATACAAAACCGCGTTTGTACACCTCCGGCTAGCGCACGTTGCTCTGGTTCTGACCCAGAGGACCGATACCCCACTTATACACAGAGGGTGCGTAACTGGGCTGAATGGACTGGAGGGCGCATGCGTTTTACTAACGTAACAGCCAAAGCGGCTGATCTGCTGATGAGAGAGGGGAGGGACAGACCCGGAGTGCGGGGCTCTGGATCCGATCCCTTGTTTGCTATTATTTAGTGACACTGATACCCTGGCAGAGGCGCTGGCATTAATCAGAGCCTCCATTTACAGTCGCAATTATAGTTTAATCCCCTGCCTGTGCGCCGCGTATTTGGCCACGTAGTTGCATTGCGCTCAGCGGCTGTGAGCCCGTACGCCACCTCCCGTAATTGCTTGCAATCCAAAGGCACCGTTGTGGGCGCTTCAGCATTGCACGCAGCCGTCCCGCTATTCCAAACGCAACCATAGCGTCACGCAGCGTGACGATTGGTCTGCTAAGACGATGGTAAAATGGAGGACGCCTGCCGATCCCTCTAATAGAGAAGAAAGGTGTAACCACGCTCCCATAGAATAGCCGCCAGCGGGCTCTGAATGAACGTTTGCCTTGTGTAATCTTAATGATATAAATGATCGCTTAATGCTCATTATTTTGTCATTTTCACCCGCTGCCTTCAGAGAAACCGCCGTATGATGAGATCTGAGCAAAGGTTACACAAGAGCAGAGCAAACAGTGCTGATATGTCCGGGGCGTTATCGCCGATCACACAGCCATTCATCATCACCGACTGCTAGATTCATCTCTGAAAGACCAGAGCCAGCGGCCGCTATAGCACATATTCTTCCATCAACAGTAATGCCGGCGCTGACCCAGGACCTCAACCAATAAAGTCACGCATCTATATAATCAGCAAAATAAGTGTTAAAACATTTGGTTATATAGATGTGTAACTTTATTGCTTGAGGTCCTGGGTCAGCGCCGGTATTGCTGTTTTTAGTTTTACCTGTTTTGGGAGGAGTCGCACAACCCCCGTCCTGGCAGCGACCCTTGTAACAAAGATCAAATTGATTATCCATTGGTGTTTAGATACAGTCTTTCATTCATACTGGCGACTCTGACATCCAAAGCGCTGGCTTATTTCTTTTTTTTTTGTTCCATATAAAGCAGCTGCCATATAGAGGAATAAATGCTTTTCCCCACAATCACATTTATTTATGAAGGGTTTTTATACAGCGCTATCAGATCACGCAGCACTTTACGGAGAATATAGATAAATACAAAACAAGAATACAGCGATATGAGGGACCGGACTGAGAACGAAGGACTGGATCCTCAGCCGCGGCCGAGGGAATTAGCAAGTTATTTGCGTAAGTCCCCAGTCGGGGAACATTTGCGCGTGCGCACGCCAGATATCCCCTGTGCGTAAGTACTAATACACGTAACGAAGTTACTTACGTTCGTACGTATGATGAAGGGGCAGACCCTTCACTTAGGATGGCTGGATCCCCGCCGTATAGGCCCTGTTACGACTAGGTCTGCAGCCGTATGTGCGCAGTCTCCGGAGCGGAGATATGTTTGATCTTCTATACCAATATATATATATATGTGCAGAGGTAGAGCGACCCCTCGCATGTGTGGTACTGCTGTGCCCTGAACCTTGCCTTCCCTGTAACGCACAATAGGCCTGATCCAGACATAAGCTCGGTTTTTGTACCCAAGTTCTGCGCTACTAAGGATAACGCCCTCCCCCGGGCGCCCCCCTCTCACGTACGTAACTTAGCTGGCTTCCGCGTGCAGAACCTGCCTTAACGTCTCCTTGCGTCTCTCTGCTCGTATGTGTCGCCCTAACTCCGCCCACACTGTACAATATAAATGTAACTTCCGTCACGCACATGCGCAGTGCGTCCCGCTGCCAGATTTACACGTGCCGCGTGCGTAAATTGCCTGTCGTTAAGTCTAGATCAGGCTCATTTGTCCTGTGCGTAATGGCTACTGTATAATGGAGAAGTGCTTTACCGAGCCCTTACGGTACGGTTTAAATACCTCGCCCCGTCCACCATGACTGCACGCTGCACTTACGGTTGTCACGCCCTGCTGATGGCATCGGTTACTGTGCGTAAATCAGAATCGCTCCAATGCGTAACCGCCATGTTCGTGCGTGTGCAGAAAGCACGCTTGGAGCACTTGGGGTCTGCATCCGAAAAACGACATTCAAAATGCCAAATGACTTTTATTGTGTTAAAAGCTGCAACAAACAAATTTGTAACCCACAATAAAAAAATTCCATATTAATACAACGTTCAGATGTTCAATACTAGCAGCACTTGTGTCTCACAGCGCTGAGGTCATGAGTTTGATTTCTGGATTTGGCCTTATTGGTGTGGAGCGTGTATGTTCTTCCTGTGTCTGTGTGGGTTCCCTCCGGGTGCTCCGGTTTCCTCCCACACTCCAGAAACATGCTGGTAGGTTAATTGGCTGGTGAATAAATTATTGTGTGTGTGTGTGTGTGTAGGGGACCTTATAATGTAGCTCCAATGGGTCAGGGACTGATGTGAATGTGGAATATTCTCTATAAAGTGCTGTGTCATCAGATAGTGCTATATAAAGACCTGGTAATAAATAACACCACTTACTGGTTATTAAGCATCTAAAAGTGCTATTAATACTGTGTATTTTTTATTCTGGTTGATGAATTTGTTGTGACTAATAAATGTAATTTGAAATCTTAAACGTCGTTCTAGTAGGTTTTCAACTTTTTTGAACAATCCCC
>WWET01004534.1:45184-67291 GCA_011038615.1 Limnodynastes dumerilii | reverse complement strand
CATCCCTCTCTCTCGTTCTCCTAGTCCCTCTGTTTCTTTCCTTCTATCTTTTCCTCCCCTCTATCTCTTTCCTCCTATCTTCTGTCTCCTTTTCCTTGTCCCTCAGTTCTATCTCTTCCCCCCTCATATTCCTCCATTCCATATTTATATTTGATGTCTATAAAGTTAAGGCTATCATTTTTCTGCACTTTAGCTGTGTTGTATGTAGACAGAAGCACTTAGCCCAGTTCATTGAACCAGGCCCTTAGCGTTAGTGCCCGGAGTGGAGTTTGTATGGATGAGATAAAGCCATGGGTGACCTCTCAGGACACTCATGCTGTGGACTGTTACAAAGCTCCGTGTGGGAGGCCAGGATAAGGTTATTGGACTGCCCCCGGGAGCTGCCCTACCACAGTTACCCCCTCCCCCCGCCTGCTGCTTATAGTGTTGGTGTTGATCTCTCTTGCACTGTAATTGGGAAGGTCCCCTCTGTTCTGCGGGGACTCCCTGTCTTGCACTACGATCTCTTCCTTGTTACACTGCTTCTTGTACGTCCTGCATTGAGGGATGATGTTTTATGTGCCAGTGGAGAGTTTGCTGTTACTTAGTGCCTTGCAATACAGTTTTATAGAGATCGTGACGGTTTCCAGTTACAAGTTCTCAGCAGCTGTTACATAAAACTGTTTTATAAAGCACCTCTCAGCTGTCGCTTCTTATAGACCCTGCTCCGGGGGGTGTTCATGACACTAAAATAAGATGGGGTTTTTCATCCCATGTGCTCGATTTCCAAAGTAAACATGTCGGCAGCGATCGGTCATCGTCTGGTCCCTCGTTGACTCCTGTCTGATAGAGTATTGTAATAGTGACACGTTTGTTCGCATTGCAATAACCCAAATTCCTAACCAGGAATCTGGGAGCAGCGCACGGTACGGAAGTTAAAATGTAAATTTTCGGCAGCGAATTTGCGCCAAAATTTATATTTTCTAAATCGGAAATGCGTCTGAAATGATTCAGCCGACATTCTGCTGTCAAAATTGAGAACATCGGAACTGCAACAAGGTCCCATAAAATCCCATCTGCCCCGTTTCATGTATGGCCATGGATGTATTTTCCCCATTGTGTCTATACCATTCCTATATGTTCACCTAATGAGCCCACATGCAAAGCGTGATACCGTTTAATGCCAACAGAAGGCCTGGCATTGAAGCAGCAAAGGCTCCAACCATTGGCCGAGAAGCTGCTGGCGTCCCTTGATCGCATGATGAAAAACTTCATGTTGTCATTCGGACCTCTGTGTTAGGTTATATCTAACCGCTGCTTCTGCGCTTTACCAGCAGAGGTTTCCTGTCATGATAACAAAACAATGTTCCGACAAGGTGAAACGCGTTAGTGAGGTGATCCTAATCTAGAGACTTCTAATATACGCCCTGCGAAATGGGCCCTGGGCTTTTTCATGTTTTGTAGTGGATGGTGCTAAATAAAATGTCTTGAATTTGATTCTGAAGGAATTCCTTTATTTTCAGTCTATCTGTGGCAACAAGTTGTGAACCTACATCTCCCAGCATGCTTTGACCGCTATCTATGCTATTAGAGGATGCTGGGTGTTGTAGTTTCACAGGACCTAGTTTGCCGCAGGTTGCCTATGCATAGTATAAGTTCTATAATATAGACAATCTTTTTTTTGTTTCATAATGTAGAAGCCAGGCCAATAACCTAGATGCCAGATATCTATCTATAGTCCCCTATCTCTGGCACCTACGTTTTATACAGTAGGCTACGTCAGCGTCATGCTGTTGAGAGCTTCTCTTCCAGCCAGGCCCTGCAACCACTAAACACGGACATTGCCTGGTCGGCCCTGTAGAGCGTTATTAGCAGCGGCAGGTCAGGCCGTGTCTGTATTTGTGACTGCTGGAAGCGGTGCAGCCTCACAGTGCTCAAACTAAGGACAGGCCCACCGGTCAAGAGCCTGTCCCCCGGGGGGACTATCTGGTCATGGCTATTTTTGGGAGCCAGGTCCAAATTTGTGGCCGCCACACCGACCTAGCCGCATTGGATTTGTCGAGTCCTGCTTTTAATATCGTTCAGTAGCTTGCTATGCACAGAATAGAGTTGGTGTTTTGCAGTTGCTTGTATTTGTAACCTGCTTCCTTCATATCATTACCTATATACATATATATCGCTTTGTTCCTCATCCTGAAAACATGTCCTATGTTCTGTCCCTCAAGTCCTTTTAACCCTGTGGCAATCTGCTACTTGCACCCTGGATTTAGGGGTATTTACTACCTAGAACAACGGGCATATCAATATTTTTGTGTTAGGGACAGTTGCAGGATGCTGTTATTCAAAGGGGTAACATGCTTTCTAGGCTTCATTCATCTGTTTGGCAATAAAGCTGTATCCAATTATCCCAGATAAATGGAACTCTTGCTAAATTGTGTTGTTAAATTTGCACAAGTAGACATAGAGTTAGTAACCTGTGGTCTATTATTAAGTAAGTTTCTGGCTGATATTCGCTCTGGAGGAGCTGTAGAAGGTCTGATCCTGAGACCAGTGATCAGTCCTGTGGCTGAGAGATAGTCACGGGATAAGTCGGTCAGGGGATCATCCGGTCCGAGCTTTTCTAGCGCAAATGTCCGACGGATTCAGCACTGTTCTTACATAGATTCCGGTTTTATTTCCGTGTGACGAGAAACTCTGCACACGTCTCTGCCACTGTTATCGTATTTGTGAGCTTAAAGTGACGCACAATCAGTCGTGATTTACAGGATTATGTTAAGAAACACACACTTTTGAGCTGCTTTCTCGCTTATGTTCTGTTTACCTCATTATGATGATGTTTTTTTGTTTTCTATATTGTAAACCACTGTATTTTTGTCTATCGTAGTGATATTGAGAAACTGGCATTAAATAAACTCTGGTTACGTTATTTCAGCCATTGGTTGGTGTTTTCTTTTCTGACTCATTTTTTAAACATCGGAATATGGGTCCGGAATCAGAGCGCTGGTTTTCCGTTCTCTACTGAGTGTTTTCTGTTTTGCGCGCTCATCCATAGGATCCAGTTGGGACATATTCTGACCTAGAAAGACTTACGGGGAAGGAAACGCAAGTGGGCGGGCCTAGGTATTACAATGTACGGAATAGACGCGCCCTCTCTCGTACCCATCCACTTCATACCACCCCCATTTTCTGTGCACAGATGCTGGAAAAGTTAGGGTCAGCCCTACAGATGTGACACTTTATAACGCTTATAAAATACTGCCATGTCGCGGTATGTATGGCTGGCGCTGTTGTCATATGTCTGCACTTATGCTTTGCAGCCTCCAGGTGGCGATTAGATACTGGAGTGTCTAAAACGCCAAAGAGGTATCAGCTGAAGCCACGCTTCATTAATATCCAGAGCTTGGCACTGTACTGTAGGTTCTGCAGCTGGAGAAAAGGAATCCAACTCTTCTAAGAGGTAGCAGAGGGTGCAAGCCCCTCCAAACGCCTTTCCCCCTTCCCGGCAACTCACCGTTTCAACCATTTATATGTTCATTTTATGATGAATTATGGTATTTCAATTTTAAGATTAGTTAAAACTACATTCTGTACATGCAGTATTTTCTCTGCACTCATATTTACATGGACTTGCCCATTATATGGATTTGCACCTTAATAACCATCGATTTTAGTATCTCCTTTTACATGGATTAGGGTAGGTCAGTTCTCTGTTTAGTTGACACACGTTACTAGCATTTTTATTTTTATTAATGTTTTGATTAGATTTTTTTTTTATGTATATAGACAGCAATTGTTCTCAGGTGTATGTTCTAGTTTCCAGTATGTATTATTGTGCTTTGTGCATGATCTGTGCCCTGTGACAATACGCTATATGCTTCTAATCCTATGATATATCTAGCGCTAGATAAATCATGTGGTTGGAATAATATAGCGCTAGATATATCATAGGATTAGAAGCATATAGTGCATTGTCACTGGGATCGGAGCACAGAGAACAATGCACACATGGTAGAGACAAAGAACACGGACACAACACTGCAGACATGCCATTAACACTAGAGCCTCATAGCGGCTTCCATTCCTGGACAGGAAGTGAGAGCAGAGATGTCGCTCAGCCGCATTCTACTTCCTTTATCAGCTACAGGAAAAACCTGATGGATCGAATTCCACCTCCCGCTCAGATGTCGTCTCATCATGCCAATCATACACACTATAGAGGGAGCAATCATCCGGGAGACCCCAGAGCTGAGTCACATCCTGTATCTCAATGCATCTATGCGCTTCCCATAGACAGACAGATGGGAGAACGATAAAAATAGATAGAGGGGTCGCACCAGCTATATTAGTACACTATAACATATGACTCAGACAAATTAGGGTGCTGGCGATAGTTCAAATAAATAGTATACAAAACAAAAAGGAAAGAGTATCTATGCAGATACTCTCAGGAACTATTTATGATGCACAACCAAAACTATCCAGACAGAGGACAGGACGGTTAACCAATTAATGCCAAATTTTATTAAGCCATGTATTAAAAGTTTCTAAAACGCAATAGGTCAAATAAATATAACCCTAATGCAACAGCAACATATATATATATATATATATATATATATATGTATGAAATTGTAATACAAAAATTAATTTAGTGGGCTAAACGCGCGTCGGCACCTGGTCGGAGGGAATCACTGGAGATCCCGTTTACAAACGATCGCATGCACGGGTTGATCCCGGTGGTATACCCTGTACCCTATCCGTAACAGCTTCTTAGAGTATTTTAGCAATGGTAACCCTCTGGCCAGCACTTCCCCCTCCCCCTTCCCTGTGTGTGTAGTTAGGAAGGGATAGATACGCACTGCTGCGTGAAGCGTGTCCGCGAGGGCACTAGTTTATTAGAGCTAGCGTTATATGCTTTAGATGGCTGTGGCAGAGTGGTGTTACATGTAGATTATATATCAATTATCTATGATTCTTGTTTTGGGATATTACCAAGTATAATTAATTTTTGTATTATAAATAAATATATATATATGTTGCTGTTGCATTAGGGTTATTTATTTGCCCTATTGCGTTTTAGAAACTTTTAATGCATGGCTTAATACAATTTGGGATTAATTGGTTAAGCGTCCTGTCCTCTGTCTGGATAGTTTTGGTTGTGTATCATAAATAGTTCCTGAGTGTCTGCATAGATACTTTCATTTTTGTTTAATGGCATGTCTGCAGTGTTGTGTCCGTGTTCTTTGTCTCTGCCATGTGTGCATTGTTCTCTGTGCTCTGTCCTTTGAGCCCTGTGACAATGCACTATATGCTTCTAATCATATGATTTATCTAGCGCTATATAGCATATAGCGCTATATTATTCCAACCACATGATTTATCTAGCGCTAGATATAACATAGTATTAGAGGCATATAGCGCTATATTATTCCACCACATGATTTATCTAGCGCCAGATATAACATATGATTAGAGGCATATAGCGCATTGTCATGGCATATATCATGCACAAAGCACAATAATACATACTGGAAACTAGAACATACACCTGAGAACAATTGCAATCTTAATACATAAAAAAATAAAAATCATTAAATATTATTGTCAAACACAAATAAAAATAATACTAGAAACATATGTCAACTAAACAGAAAAGACCAGAGAACTGAACTACCCTAATCCATCTAAAAGGAGACCCTAAAATCGATAGGTGGTTATTAAGGTGCAAATCCATATAAAAACGTATCTGTGAATGCAGCCCATGGCCTCCGGAACTGAACGCAGTATTCTAGGTGAGGTCGTATCAACGATCTAAAAAGGGGCATCACTACTTCTCTCTCTCTGCTACGAATTCCTCTCCCTATGCAACCAAGCATCTGACTTGTCTTTCTTATTGCTTTGTTACATTGCTTGACTACCTTTAAATCACATGAAATAATGACTCCTAGATCCCTTTCCTCCTCAGTAGTTTCTAATGTAATGCCATTAATGATATATTGAGCTTTTGGGATTTTGTGCCCCCAAGTGCATGATTTTGCATTTTTTGGCATTAAACTGCAGTTGCCACACTCTTGACCATTCCTCCAGTCTACCTCAATCATTCCTCATTTTGTGTACCCCTCCTGGCGTGTCTACCCCGTTACGTATCTTTGTGTCATCTGCAAAAAGGCATATTTTCCCCTTGATACCACAGGCAATATCACCTAGGTTGGCAAGTCAGAAAGGTCTTGTGCTCACTTCAAATGACCTCCAGGGTTCAGTACTAACCCACTCTCCTCCGGGGCCCTCTAGAACACCTGACCAGGGCCCATCTTCTGAGCCCTCTATTCAGGCTAATTTCTGTGTGCCTCCAGTTCCAGTCCAGCCTAAGGGGAGACTCATCTCATCAAAGAAAGATCCCCATCCTGTCTCTAATGAGTTCTCCGGTATCAGTTTGAATAGCCCCCATGAACCTGTCAATTCCAGGGTTCTTCAGCAAGCTACCACCATTTCCAGGACCAGAGGTGGTCACCATCCACCACTCTCGTAGGAGGAGCACCAATTTAGGATAGATCACAGACTTTGCCTCTACTGTGCAAGTTCAGAGCCCTTCTTGCTTTCATGTATGTAACCCCAGGCACTTCCGACTTGGGAATAGGTGTCCAGTCGTAAAACCCCAGGCGGGTTGTCCAGTGCCTTGTCCTCCAAAAGGGAGTCAAATGTCAAAGCCCCTGTTGGGGCCTCCAGTATTAAAACCTCAGGTGTTGCCGCTAGTGAGGAGCTCCTATGCCCTTCACTCTTCGCTGCCGGTCTACAGTGCCATTACAGCTCTAATGACAGGGTGCATACCTCACTTGACATAATTGGAGGATCTACTCCAAAACCCAGTGAGAGAGCGCATTCCTCAATTGTTGGTGTAGCGTTCCTAAACTCCTCAGCCTCTGATGTTGCGACTCCATGCCCTTTTATTTATAATGTCTGGGCATGTGCCTGTGTGACCTCACCTGTAGCAGAACTCCTTGAGTCGTTGAGCTTTACCACCCAGTCTTCAGATTCTTCTCACAGTGCTGCCCAGCCCAAGGTGCCTCACAGTGCTCCCAGCCCGAGGCCGCCAACTTGAGTGCTGCCCTATCAGACAGCTACTCAAATGGTGTCCTCTTTGGACTAGGAAAATCTATTTACTTTTGTCTGCTGGCAGGGGGACCTAGCTGTCCTTACTTCCAGGTTCCCATTTGCAGAGCCTGAAGATCAGGGTCCAGATGTTGCTTCCCAGTTGTGTCCCAGTCTGGAGTCTGCTGCCTAGGATCAGGTGCCGAGCCATGCCATCCCTGAGGGGGACTCCAGTTCTGTGTCCAATACCCTGTTTGCCATGCTCGGGTATATTAAGTCTGTTTCTATGTCCAAATTCACCGCTTACCCTTCAACATCTAGGTCAGCCGAATCTCTGTGTGACATGTGCAGGTTCTCTAAGTGTCAAGTCCAACTACAAACTTTATATATGATATTGCCTGTGGTATCGAGGGTAAAATATGCCTTTTTGCAGATGACACAAAGAAGATATGTAACAAGGTAGACACGCCAGGAGGGGTACAGAAAATGAGGGTTGATCTAGGTCCGGGGTAGGCGACCTTAAACACTCAAAGAGCCACTTAAGACCTGTTTCCCCCAGAAAAGAAAACCTCAGGAGCCACAAAACCCTTTTGGCATCTAAAATGAAGATAACACCGCATATATTGTTTTTTACCTTTATGCTATGTATAAAAAAAAAAACTGTAGTGTGTTACTTTAATGAAATCAATGAACTGCTACAAAGAAGACGCTGGTTTGAAGGTTACTTTACGCCATTATGTGTCTCCAGCCCCCCTCAGTATTCCCCATCATGTACCTCCAACCCCACACAGTATCTCCCATCATGTTCCTCCAGCCCCCCTTCTCATTATGTGCCTCTAGCCCCCCTCAGTATTCCCCACAATGTTTCTCCTGGCCTCCTCAGTATTCCCCACAATGTTTCTCCTGGCCCCCTCAGTATTCTCTACCATGTTTCTCCAGCCTCTCCCCTTTTACTTATTTTTTTGTCTCTTTCCTTCCTCCTTCGCGCCGCTCTTCTTCCTTTATGTGCATACAGGAAATTGCTGTATGAGCCGCTGTAGCCGTAACATAGACCACTGCTCTATGTAACCACTGCGGCAGCTTATACAGGAACCTTTAGACTGCATAGTGGGGAGCGGGGAAATGACCGGCGCCTATCCAGCATGGTGCCGGGATGCACCAGCCCTGGTTTGGGGGGGACCCCAGGACTGCTGGACTTGTAGCCCAGAAGGAGCCGTGGGTTTCCGACCCCTGTTCTAGGTAGACTGGAAGAATGGTTAAGAGTGTGGCAACTGCAGTGTCAAAAAATGCTAAATCATGCACTTGGGGCACAAAAATCCAAAAGCTCAATATATGCTTAATGGCAGTACGTTAGAAACTACTGAGGAGGAAAGGGATCTTGGAGTCATTATTTCATGTGGCTTAAAGGTAGCCAAGCAATGTAACAAAGCAATGAGAAAGGCAAGTCAGGTGCTTGGTTGCATAGGGAGAGGAATTAGTAGCAGAAAGAGAGAAGTAGTGATGCCCCTTTATAAATCATTGGTACGCCCTCACCTAGAATACTGCGTTCAGTTCTGGAGCCATATCTCCAGAAAGACATAAATACATTAGAGACTGTGCAAAGAAGAGCAACTAAAATGGTCCATGTTCTGTGTCACAAAACATACCAAGAAAGGCTAGAGGAACTAAACATGTATAGCTTGGAGCAGAGAAGGGAGAGGGGGGATATGATAGCAGCTTTCACTATATCAAGGCTTGTGACCGTCTAGAGGAGAATTTCATTTTTCAAAGGAAGAGATGTAATAGAACATGAGGGCATGAATATAAACTGGAGGGTGGTAGAAATTACTTTACTGAAAGGGTGATAGATAAGTGGAATAATCTCCCATCTGAGGTGGTTGAGGCTAACACAGCAGAACAGTGTAAACGTGCTTGGGATAAATATAAGGATATACTAAATCTTAAGCTAAATTGAGGGTAAATAGGGTCTAGGGTCAGTACAGTTTTAAATAAACAACTGGGCAGACTGGATGGGCCATGTGGCTCTTATCTACTGTCACTTTCTATGTTTCTAAACTGCCATCCCACCAAAGGGCAAGTTTCCACAAGCTACCTTACTTTCTGGTCATAACCCAATCTAGTGTTACATTAAGAGATAAAAACATGTTTATAACACTGAAGCCTCAGTGTGTTGCAGATATGTTTGTTTGTGTACAGTTTTGCTCCCAAAATCAGGGGAAATTATGCCTTGTAGGCCCAAATGCTGGGGAAAGTTGAATAGAGCTTCAGAAATCATTAAACCTTTGTTTATCAATTAGCAGCCACTGGCTTCCTGCAGAGATCAGACAATGGAGCTGACATCACCCATTCAATGACCTACAGAAACAGTGTATGATTCATCTTATGAATTCAATGGGTAAGTCCGCTCCATTGTCTGATCTTTGCCAACACCCGCTAAAAGGTAAGTAAACAAAGTTTTAATAATTTACAAATGGGTTAAAATCCAGCTTTCCCACTATGTCACTAAATGAGCATCTTAGAGTGGAAAGCTGTATCTGAGCCCCACTGTACATCAGGACATCGGAGTACACCCAAGGATACAGCATATTTATAGAAATATAAGTGCTAAATGTTTTATACTTCTCCCAGTCTTATGCCTATGTAGCATGAATCAAAAGTGAAATTTACTATCAATTTGTTCTTAACTTGTCAATTATTAGACTGCGATGTTCAATGTTTTAATGTTCATAGGAGAAGCATTAGAAGATTTTCAATTTAGGATATTCTGCAGGGGTGCACGGTGGGGTCCTAAGAGTGTGTGTGTGATATTTATTAATTTATCATGTCTGATAACAGTATGTATTTTGTTTTTGACCACCACATGTCTAATCCATTAATATTAACAATATATTAAAGTCATATACCAGTATTCCTAAACTTGTTGCTATGAAGATTCTGCATTTATTGGTTGGAAAATAAAAATGAATAACTTTCTGTTTAATATTCTTTAGTGTGTCCTAACTGAATAAAAAGCTCTATGTTTATTTACAGTACATTTTGTGGAACAGATAAGGACACCATATGTGTCCCGACATAGAACTTTTTGGGGGTTGGTTTTAAGAAATATTCTTTAATGTTGAGAAAGTAGAAAATTGTTCCTATATAAATGTAAAGATACGTTGATGATATTTTTTTAAATCACTGTTGCTGCTCTCACTGGAAGCTAGAGGACAACCATTATGGTTACACAGTGATTAATATGTCCCAGCTGGTGCCTAACAATCAAGACTCAGACCAACCAGAGCTGGTAGACTTGGTCGCCTCTCTAGCTCTGATTGGCTGTTCTGTGATTAAATACCCAGCAGGGAAATCTCTCCCTTGCTGGTGGTATTGTTCAATTAAGCCAATTTCAGCAGGATCCTTGTCCTGTTTTTGCTCGTCTGTCATTTCTTTTGCCTTGCGAGCTCCAGCCTCCTGTGATTGCTTTCTTGCTATTATTCCTGCTTGCTGCAGGGTTCTTGTTCGCTTATGTCCTGTTTTCCTGCCTTCCACTGACCCATTCAAATCTCTCTGTCCCTTGGATCCTTCCTACCTCTATTTGTTACCTGTTCATGTGTATCTTTTCTCTGATATCTGCACTTACTTTCTCCACCGCACCTACCATTTTCTCATGGTAACTATCCCTGTTCTGTTGTTGGTATCTTTTCTACGTCTGGAGAATTGATATGGGGTCTGACCGCGCTATCAGAATTCACTTACAGGTAGAGGTGAAATACAAACCTGCTTCTGCTGCTGAAAGTATGGAGGAGGTACCCAAAACTCCTCAAATTGAGTATATGGTGGAATAATACTCAATGTGTATTGGGGAAAAGAAGGATATACCCATCAAGGACAAACTCACATGTGACACCAAAGGTGTCATCTATTTACTGGAGTGCCCCTGCGGCCTTCAGTACGTGGGACGGACCATCAGAAATATAGGAACCAGGGCTTCCGAGCATATACGCAATATCAGAAAGGGTATGACCAACCATAGTGTGCCCATGCACTTTCTAGAACACCATGACAGCGACCCTACAGGACTGAGAGTGACTGCTATCAAAAAAGTAATCAGGTCCTGGAGAGGGGGAGATTTCACAGCTAAAATTGCCAAAGAAGAGGCGAAGTGGATTTTCACCCTCAAAACCCTTTCCCCCCAGGGCCTCAATCTGGACATGAAACTAGGCTCTTTCCTCTGCAAATAAGGCGCCCCCCTGCCTCCCCCTTTCCCCAGCTGACAACCAGTATCTCCCACGTGTGTGCGCACCATCGCCACCTACAGGAGAAAGCAAGATGCACACACTGTTTTGCCTGAACCTGCGAGCACACACCACGTGGACCGGCCACCGGCCCCCAAACCGCACAGAGGTATCGGGCAACATAGACGGAGCTCCTTTTTCCTAGCTAATCAGCATATTACCTGCCTAAAGGCACGGAGGAGCACCGCACACAATACGGCACCACATCACTGCAGCTGCAATTTCAACTCAGCCTACGTGAGGGCACCGTTATGTACTGAGGCAGGCACTTGCCTCATATAAGGTACTTTATTTTCCTACTGCATCTTCACACCAAAGGTTTGCTAATATATGGACCTTTTATTGACATTGCTTTGAGATCCAAAAGTCACTGCCGATTATTGTGATTCAACGATACCATCATTGTCCACTTCTATAACTTTCTGCCTTTTACTGCCCACATAGTGGCCCCTGGCAATCCTGCAAGGAACGGCTGTTCTTATTGTCTGTTGGCCAATTGCCCTACACAAGTCATAGTGTGACTATTGTTTCTGTCATTGTCCTGTATTGTGTGGTTCACGTCTGTTATATTTTGTCTGTTTTAATTTTTTCTGTTTGTGTCTCTATAAATTTATTTTGACGCTAAATTGTAATTGTATGGTCTGTGCTTTCATCGTACATTGTACACATTAGTCATTCACAATACCATAGCTATGTACTCCACACTTATTTACTTCTAGCAACTTACCTACTACAGCGCTGGGTATATCCTTCTTTTCCCCTTATCTACGTCTGTTCACCAGTACCAATCTTAATTTATTCCAGGTTCTAGTTCTCGCAAGTCCTGGATCTGTCCTCCCGTGTACCCCGTTCTGGTACTGTGATCTTGTCAAGTCTGTTTTCCCTGCTCCTTATAGTGTTTAGTTGATTTATTGTGTCATCGTGTCCAGTTCTCTTCTGCTTCTTGTCCTATCTCCCTTATCATCCATTTGTGTTATGTCCAGTTCTGTTATAATGCCTGAATCCAAAACCCTCACTACTCTGGGAACCGCCATTGGGGACCGTGACCTGCGTGGAGCCTGTCACACAAGCCTATCCTCACCATCAGCTACTGTAGTGAAGACCAGGTCCCAGTAAGACTCCGCTCCGTCTTGTGCGGATAACCCGGGAGTTATAACAGCAGGTGTGGCAACTCTCTTGTTTCCTCTTACAAACCCCCTTTTTTTTTTCTTCTCCCCCCTGTTTTTTGATGACACTCTATCTGTGGTCCACTAGGTGTCCCAATAAAAGCCAAACGAGTGTAGCTCCATTATTGTAATGGAGGGGTCATCTATGGCTGCCACCCAAACACAGTGCCATGTACAACATTACAACATGAACATACTCCATATAATACACACAGGGACACATTGTGCGTTCCATAGATGCTTTGGTAAAAGTGAGTCGGGCTGCCTGCGATTCACAAGTAATTATAGATTGCAAGTAATTATGCATGTAGCATACGGGCACACAGCAGATAAGCGCAATGCAGCAACCTGGCCAAACACGCTGCACATGAGTAGAGTAGTACAGTGTAAAGCGGACTGTAATTGGAGGCTCTGATTAATGCGACGCCTCTATCTATCTAAATGTCAAAATAAAAGCAAACCATTTTTTAAATTTTATTAAAAACATGAAAAAATTAATTGTTTTCTATAATTTATATAGAAACAAAGTGACACGGGCACAATAGCGGCTGCCATTTCTGACCCATTGGAATGCGTTCATAGTGTTATAACCGACCGCAAGGGTCTAATAAAGGTCATGGAAGGTCACCCCCTGGACTTAGACAGGACCTGGGGCTGGTGACAGTGTTGTGATGTAAACAGCCCTTTGTTACGTTTGTGATCAGCTCTGGATCAAGGGCACTGGCTTGGGCCCAGCCCCTTACTGTACACTGACTACGTCCCTTCCCTCTCTCTCTCTCTCTCTCTCTCTCTCTCTCTCTCCATGCCCCTTAGAACACAAGCTGTCACAGCTTATGTTATGCTTGGACCGGATCAGCCGTGACTGCGCGCTCCTCAGTTCTGAGCATGTGCAGAAGAAAATGACGCAGAGTTTTGTCACGTCAGCTGGCGGACGCTCACCTCTTTATGGGACCCCGTATGAAATACACATCATTCATTTACATAAATAATTACTATTTATGAACTTAAAGATTCTGGGATTCAGCAGATTTTGTGGTCTCCTGGACGCCCAATGAAATCCAGGCGACTGTGGCGCCTATAGTGAAATAGAACAGTTGTATTTTGCTACCAATCAAAGGGCCAGATTTACTAAGCTGTGGGAGTGGAAAAGTGGAGATGTTGCCCGTAGCAACCAATCAGATTCTAGCTGACATTTTCTAGTATGTAATAGGAAAGTGAGAGCTAGAATCTGATTGGTTGCTATGGGAATCATCTCCACTTTTCCTTTCCCACAGCTTAGTAAATCTGGCCCAAATACTTAAAAAATCAGTGCAATGAATGAATTACAAGAGGACACAACAAGGCCTTCATTTTAAATAGACTGAACCTTTCACTAAGAATATCAGAAGTTGGACTTCCCTTTGTAATGCTGGGACCAGAGGTAATGGGTAAAACCAGTAATCTACAAAGACTTATAGATATCCACTTGGCTGGCGCACACTATTAGAAATCCCTTAAACTAAAGGATCTCAGATACAGAGGAAATATATAAAGATTATCATCAAAGAAAAGTAAATAATTAAAAAACATAAAAAGCAAACCTTAAAACCTGCAACAATAAGAAAATCCTATTTAAAAGTGGTGATGGATGTTGCCTATAAATAATGCTGAATAATAACAAACAAAATCTAGTGAACTAATCCAAAGTGCAAATGCATAAAGTGATTTGCAAAAAAACGCTATTAAGCTGTCCTATTAGACTGTGAATCATATAAATAAGCGTTGAAAAAAACACAACAAATTTATAAAAATAAATAACAAACAAAAAAACAAAAAAATAGTAATTCTTAAACTGAAAAAGGTGAGGTGACAAGTAAAAACGATAGTCTATAAAATAATTAGCAAAAGAATGTGATAAAAAAAATGGTAGAAAAAATATATGCAGAGTAAAATAAAAAATATTGACAACGTGAAACAAGTCTATAGATAAATGAAAATGAAAAAAGAAAGAAAGTCTGGACGTAAATGTCCTCTCACAGTCCACAGCAGGGATGAAGGTGAAGGTGTGTCTTGTGTTGATGTAATCGACGATGTTCTTTAGGACCCTGAAGTTACTGCTTGTGAGTCACTTGTCAGAAGTCTCGCCGACTAGAAAGTGCATAAACAAATGTCGATCCTCGGAATGTTCCTTTCTTTTTCTTTCCCTTCACACGGACTCAGTCTCTGGCACAATAAAGACTTTAAAAGTAGAGGATTCTTCTCCAAACGGGAATGCGCTATATAGTGCACTGGCACCCACGTGGGGGTGGTGCATGGGCACCGCCGTGGAGATAAAAAATCAAAATACAAATGGGTTTATAAAAGGGTATAAAATACAAATTTATTAAACAATTCAATTAATAATACAGTAAACACCCATTAAAAATGAGACAAAGAATAAATAAATAAATAGTTCCCCCGAGGGGAGAGCTCCGTACCTAGGCTATCGGAGATAATAAAGATGGAAACCCGCGATTAAGCAAGACCTCTACGGAAGCTGGTCTGGAACTCACACACCTCACTGTAAACACACCACCAACGCGTTTCGACTTAAGAGTCTTTCTCAAGGCAGAGGTAATGAGCTGTATTCAGAGATGCGTATTTTCAATTGTCCGCAATTATAAGCACGCACGGAGCAAGCCTACGCTCACCAACACCCATGACACTTCCCTCTCACGGCCGGGCAATTGTAGACTTACACCTTCGTAGAGCACCTCTAAATTGACTTGTGTACTTACGTGTGTATGCTATCTAATCGCGCCCTCAAATGCTCATTTAAATGCCTACCCCCACCCTCTTTTCCAGTACGTATTTCATACCTGCCCTTCTGTACCTATGTCCCCAAGTGCGATTCACAAGTGCCTAAAGCACATACATGCGTATATTCTACGTAACTTACGTAAATGAAGTTATTATGCACGCAGTTAAAACGTACCTAAAATACGCACACAACTCCACGGGAAAGCGGATCTGTGAATACGGTTCAATATAACCAATTATTACAAACTGACTTTGGGGACAGCAAAGGGCCTGATCTAGGCTGGAATGTACGTCTAGAGTACGCATTCCTTGCACTGTGCTGTCTCAGAACAACACGGTTGGAGCCCATGCACAGTAAGAGCATGTCAAAGCAAGTGCGCCCAATCCAGGCATAAGCTTACAGCTAGACATTTGCACCAGCCATAAGACAGGTCGGGGATGCTGCCAATGATCGTCATTCCACAACCTAAATCACTTAACATAAGGTAACGGCTGCTTTTTAATCCACCCCAATAATTTCTTCAAATGTTGAATGACTTTGACCTTCAGGGCATGTGTCCGAATCCCATATATCAGGGGATTAAAGAGTGGTGGAAAAATGATGGGAGTGACTGAAAGGAGAATGTGAACCATGACGGGGAGATTAATTTTTTCCAGTCTGTATCTGATGAAAACAAAGAAAACTCCTATTAAGAACAGAGAAAAGTTGAGTAAATGGGTCACCGTGGTGTGGACGGCCTTCTGACGGGACTCTCTCGAGATGCTCAGACACACGGCCAATATCCGCAGGTAGGAAAAAGCATTGACTATGATGGTAACAACTAAGCAGCTTGCCACCCCAGCAGCTGAATAGGTTTTACTAAGGGAAGAGTTTAAACAGGACAGAATAAGGAGAGACATGTTGTCACAATAACTGCTGTTTATGTATATCCCACAAAGGGGAAGAGTCCCAGTTAGCAGAATAGCAATGAGAACAGAGATGAAAGACATTACACAGGATCCGATGATCAGCTTCATAACCGTCGTGTTGGTCATCAAGGTCACATAGTGCAGAGGGTGACAGACGGCCAGGTACCGGTCATAGGCCATGATGGTGAAAGTGCACATTTCTAAAACTGCAAAAAGAGACACACACAGAGTCTGGGCGATACATCCACTGTAAGAGATGCTCTTGGTTGAGGTCATCAGGTCAATGATCAGCTTTGGAAAGAATGTTGAGCTCCCGAAAATTCCGTTGACGACCAAGTTACCGATGAGAATGTACATGGGTTCATGAAGACTCCGCTCTGTCAGCACCACAAATATAATGATGATACTCAGAAACATGATAGAGAAATAGGTAACAATGGAAAGGGCACAATACAAATATCTGAATTCCTCCATCTCTACAAGACCCAGGAGGACCAGCCTGGTGCTGACATTGGAAGCCGGCACCATCTTTATCTTCAAATCAGATTCCTGGTGGAGATTAAGCATGGAATCCTGTATAATGAGAAATGCAAATCAACATTTATTCAGTTTTCTCTCAATTTTAAGATAATTATTTTTATACAAGAATAAAATCATTAACATGGGAATATCTATTCTGAGATAGTAATAATGTTTCTCAATTTGTTTTTATGATCTGTGTGTGTGACTGTGGTGCCTTCCCCCTTTGTTTCCTCACCTGTGGGGACTTCCCCTATAAATCTGTCATCTTGGTTCTTGAGCCATAGATTTGGTTTGGAATATATATCTTCTGGCATTCATCTCCTACCTGAACCTGATATAGTAGCAAAGCGCATAGTAAGGACAAAACTATCTTTACTTGACTGGGGAAGGCGGGTTAAACAGACTGAAAACACTAGTGAGCAGTACTAAGATCATACAGCACGATACAACAGGTTTCAATGCACTCAAGCACACATACCCCAACTGAAGCACACACGTCTCTTCTTATACAGTAAAATATCATTACAGAGCAGGGGGTTATTAATCCTGCTGCTCTTTGAAACCAATCAGACTGCTGTAGCCCACAAGTAACTAATGAACATGGGAGTGCAAAACATTCCCATATTATAGGTGTATCAGGAAGGAAGTTTTACCTTTTACTGTTCAGTTATTGAATCCACATATCACAGGATGGGCAGGAAATTTGATTTAGACTGGTTATTAATAGACAATAGAGTCAAAGCCCCTATATTGTTTTGTAAGCACTTAAACACCTCTCTGGCTATATAACTGAGGACAACAACCTGTTTACAATATCTTCAAAATATATCATAATATTATCAACATTTATGATATAACTTAAAATCTCACACAGAAGTGCTGGGAATTATACCTTGGCCGGGAGAAAGAGGGCCCACCGCATTACCATTCCTTGTAGACAGGTGAAACGCGCGTTGGAGGGCGATCCTATTTGCATCGAGATCTTTATCTTTTTCCACCAGCAGAACTTTGGAACACAGCTGACTAGTTAGAATTAGAGTGGGGACTCATACTTGCTCGGAATGGGTGAAGAGCAGTCGTGAGGCCACTAGCTTCTTGGTTAGGGAAAGCAAGTGTTCTATAAGAGTAGCTTAGGGGCTGCGTTAAGCCAGAGCTGGTCCTTACTACACACCACTCTTCACTATTTACCAAGAGATTACGACTGCACTTCCTTTAGGAGAGGGGCTGAGTATATGTTATCCTTTTGTGCTTATTTTAATGAAAGTATTTTGTAATATCAAAATATAAACAACCTTGTTGATATATTGTATTTCTATTTGTCTTAACTCTATCTGCTATTGACAAAGAAAGTGTGTGCATTGGGTGCTGTGCATAAAAATAATTACAATAAATACCCATCTCTAAATAGTGACACAGGTAACAATGAGATTGTACACAGCGCTTATGTTATCTAATGTAACCAATAATAAAGTGCAATTCAGACCAGAATTGGAACTCCGGCTTCACAATTTCACTCCAAATGATCTAACTTCAAATATAAAAATATAAAAGTGAAATATTCAACCAAGATAAATAACGAAAACTAAAATCTGGATTACCAACAGTAATAAAAGCCCAGATCCTAACTTAAGTATGTCAGGGGACTAACGCAAGTCAAGTCCCCTGGCTCGGAACATCTGTGCATGCACGCGCCAAATGTTCCGCATGTGTACTTACTGACGTGTGCAACTTTGTTACGTATGACGGTAAGTATGCATAAGGGGCAGACCCAGCATTTACGATGGTTGTATCCCCGCTATACGGGCAGGGATAGCCATGTATATGAGCGACCGGCAGCGGGAAAGCCCTGTTACAACTAGGTCACAGATCTAGTTGTAAAAACTTAAGGTAGGAATCTGGAGATGTAAGTGTCCAGATTTACTACCGTCAGCAGGGAGTGCAGAGGGCGTGCAGTCTCCGCTATGTGCGCGTGCCTACGTACCCCCGCACGCATGCAGAGTGTGTCGTGGTCTGGATCAAGGTTAAAGTGCAAGAATAATTATGTAAACTTTTTGTAAATTATTCAAAGTGCAGTCATGTGACCATTTTCAATAATAGATAATCAATATATAGAACTTTGTTGTCCAGATTCATCACACAGAAGAAGAGATATAATATAACAGAATAATATAACATAAACCACACAAGAAACATAATAGATGTCATTAATAGTATAAAAATAGAAATTACTTCTATTGGTTCGCTGCTACATTATTTTAAAGATCAGTGGAATTATTTATGTGGATCTATTCTTGTATCTATCTGCTGGGGGAGAATATTAAAAATATTTCTCCAGTTACTGTTACTACTTTTATTATTTACACATACGTTTTTTTGTGGTAAATCATTTTAAAATGTTGATTAAATAAAGACTAATGTTTTAAAGTAAACTTTCGCTTGCTGGGATGTTGTGGTTAGTGCACCCGATAACGGTTCAGCTTTGATGAGCGTGGCCGGGCATAACTAATTGGTTTGGAAAGGTTTTATGCAGGTGTGGAAAAAATGCTGCAAAGTGAGAACGCTTTCAAAATAATAAGAAGTGTTAATAGTTTTTTTTTCATCAATTAACAAATTACAAATTGAATGAATAGAAGAGAAATCTAAATCAAATCAATATTTGTTGTGACGACCTTTTGCCTTCACAATAGCTTCAATTCTTTTAGGGAAACTTGCACACAGTTTTTGAAGGGACTTGGGAGGGAGGTTGGAGAAGTAACCAAGGTTCTTCTGTGGATATATCGGCTGCTCCAATCCTTCTGTCTGTCTCTTCATGTAATCCCGGGCAGACTTAATGATGTTGAGATCAGGGCTCTGTGGGGGCCATATCATCACTTCCAGGATGATTATACAGCCGCAGACCTAGTCGTAAGTAACAAAGTTATGTACAGGGAACATCTGGTGTACGCATATGCAGATGTTTCCAAACGGGACCTACGCAAATGACTTGCCTGATTCCCTGTAGGCCAGAATTGAGGATCCAGTCCATTGGCTGTATGTTTGGGGTCGTTATCCTGCTGCAGAATTAATCTGGAGCCAGTCAGTCACCTTACTGATGGTTTTGCATGATGGATAAGTACCTGCCTGTATTTATCACCATTAATCCTGTCCAAATCCCCAACTCCATTTGCTGCAATGCAGCCCCAATCTTGCAAGGAACCTCCACCATACATCATGCTTATGTCCCTTCAAATTAGAAGATGTCCAGCAGAGCCATCAGCTCAGAACTGGCAGAAACCAGTGGGTCCCAAGTACACCCATCTACTGTTCAGAGAAGTCTGGCCAGAAGTGGTCTTCATGGAAGCCATACCTTCGACGTGGAAACAAGTCCAAGCGACTCAACTATGCATGAAAACATAGGAACTGGGGTGCAGAACAATGGCAGCAATGCCCTGGACTGATGAGGCAACATGTGAAATATTTGGCTGTAACAGAAGGCAGTTTATTAGCCGAAGGGCTGGAGAGTGGCACAATAATGAGTGTCTGCAGACAGTGAAGCATGGTGGAGGTTATATATATATATAATCTTATGCAGACTGTGACTTGCACCCAATAGTTTAGCTCCTGCCTAGTATAGAAGAGCCTGTAAATATAGCTATTAAGACTAGACCACAATGCACATATATTTCTTGCAAGCAGTGGTAATGGTAATGGTGGTAATGGCAAAGGTGAGGTAACGTAGACCATTTACAGTGCAACCCTATTCCCGCAAATGAGCCTAATCCAGACCTGAACATTAGCGGAAGTAGCACAGTTTAAGTCGGACCATGTGCTATGTGAGCCCGCAGGATGGGCATTTACCCTTGTAATTGCTTCACTGACAGTCCGGGATTGTGTCTTATGCTTTGTGCTGACAGCTTCGGGAACTGAAGGGGGAACGTGTTGCTTTTATGTAATAAATATTTGATTATATATATATTTAGGACATTTGCTCTTTGACTTAACAGAGAATCTTTAAAGAAAGCATAGCCCACCTTTCCATTACACCTAGTGGAATAACCCGTCTCCTGTGTCTGGGTGACGGAGGAAGCCGGGGAGGGCGGGAGGCAATGTCCATGTGTATAGTTTCTTTCTCGCGCACGGTAGGAGGTAGCCCAGTGACACTCTACTGTAAGTGCCATTAGATACCTAAGAACCGGTGGCGGGTTCGGGGCTGAACGAGTGCATTAGATGCAGATCTGTCCACTGCTCTTAGGTGTGAATATGCGACCATGCGACTATACGCAAATCATTACGTAGGGCGAGATCCAGAGCTCTGTACATGTTCTGTGCGTACACAGGTCTGATAGTCCACACGCAAAGAGGGGAGAGAACTCCCCTGTCACTTCCTGTCACTCCCTGCTGTCACTCCCCTGTCACTCCCCTGTCACTCCCCCCTCACTCCACCCTGTCACTCCCCCTTCCCCTCTCACTCCTCTGTCACTCCCCTCTCTTGTGCAGATATTACAGCCGTAACGCTGCCATAACCCTGCCTTAAGTCACCTGTGCAGAATGGTTAAACCCAACCCCTGAAGTAATATTCACATGGCCCCCATGCTCATTTATTATCAATTATCATTAGCCTTCATTTCAAAGTATTGCCCCTTACACCACCCCCGAAATATAATACAAAATAGTATGAGCCTCAGGCCGTATTCACACCTAAGAGTAAGTTAAGTGTGGACAGATCTGCACCTAACTCACTCTTCCAGCCCCTAACCCGCCCCCATTTTTAGGTATCTTATCTTGCCGTGTGTAGTTTCCTTCCTAAGAAAGAACACATGGACCTTTCCTTGACTTTTATTGCGAACGATTATCTTGTGACTGGGAACAATGGAAGGAAATAGCCATCAGTTTCCTGCTCAGAACCATCAGTCCGGCGACTCCTGGGGCTGCGGAGATTCCCATGCTGACAGGTAAGAATTATTCCCAACCCTAACTATGCTGTTTCACAATATAAGCTTAACCATCCCCTAACCCACTGCTTCCCGCAGCCTAACCCTAACCCAGGGCCGTTTCTAGACCTAGAACAGCCCCTCCCCCCATGTATGCGTCCAGTCATTCACTTCTTCCTCCGCGGGGCGGAAGGGCTGGGGTGGTTTTTCCCTTACCTTTCGGTGCACCGCGTTCGGTGCTCTGTGGATTGATTGGTATGCCTCAACGAGGCATAAGCAATCAAACTGGCTGGGAGAGAGTGGCCCTATTGAAATAGGGCTGTTCTTAGCAGGGACCCACACCCTGTTGGGGTAACTAACTTATGTGGAGGGGGGGATGCAGGGCTTCTTCTCTTACCTGGATACTAGCACCAACAGAAAGCCTATTGAAGGCAGATACCTTCCACCACCAGTGAACACCTAGTAGTTGCCCACCTA
>WWET01004534.1:18041-37965 GCA_011038615.1 Limnodynastes dumerilii | reverse complement strand
TGGCTGGTGGGGCTTGCGGGAGATTTGCCAGCTCTCCCGGGATACCGGGAGAACTGCCCAAATTTCGGGAGTCTCCCGAATATTCCAGGAGAGTCGGCAACCCTGGTTTATAGCAATGCTCCTTACACAAAATGGAAGTTGCGTAGATATAAGTTAAGGCAAACAGGTGCATGGACGGCCGAGGGGTAATCTGCTTTGACAGAAACAAAGGGACAAAATAGCAAAGCAATGCTCCTAACAGATAAATCCTTAGTACAATTGTTGAAATATAAAGCCTTATCCAGACCTGAATGTGTACCTACTACACAGGCCTTAGATTTCTCCCTGAGGCCTGATTCCCCCCCCCCCCTGTTTTAGTTCTGTGGCTTCCCTGACCAAGGGCCTCCTAGTCCCCCTGATTCCTTTGCTTCTCTGTTCTTTGATGGGACCCTATTATTAGCACCTCAGTTACTATTGTTATCCCTGAATACATTAATGTGATACTGTAACCTCTGGCAAATTTTGTTGCTTGTTCAGTTCAGAATTTTTTTTTCCAAAAACTTGGCATACTTACCCATTCCATTTCGGAAACACCACCGCCACTACCGTAGGACCCAGGCCAGGCGAAAGGTGAGTAACCTCTCCAGGGTTAGGGTCAGGCTGCGGTGAAGGGAGGGTTAGGGTCAGGCTGCGGGGAAGGGAGGGTTATAGAACAAAATAGAAGAGGTGTTTTGTAGTTGGCAACGTAGACTGAGCAATGCACCCAGGATGGGCATTAATATTTAAAGTGCTTTCTGTGAAAAGTGGACAATGGTTCTAATCTTCAATGTTATTCTCTGCTGTTTTATACTTACGCGTTTCACTTTCATATCATGACTTCATCAGAGGGATTAATTATTAAAAGATGATTGGAGTCTCCTTAATCTTTAATGTTATTCTTTGCTTTTTTAATCCTTACGCATTTCACTGTGATATCAACGACTTCATCAGGGGCATTAATTATTAGAAGGTAATTGGAGCCTCCTGAAATTTGGACCATCAGTCAATAATAGTGAGACCCTCAGATACTAGAGCTGCCATTGTCCCATTTTTTTTATTTGTATAAACCCATGATGACCTCAACTTGATGAATTAACTTTTTTTATTTTAAGATTAAAAAATAAAGGGGTGGAGTGCCATGGCTAGGTTCCCCGGCACCACAATTTTCTGGTGGCGGCTCTGGTCCAGTGATTTCAGTGATAACAAAGTGTCCAATCACAGTACAGTTTCCATGGACAATGGTTCTATTCTGACCGCATATATTGAGGTGAAGGTCGCCGCCTCGAACGTTCCTTTTTCAAAAGGGCCATTTTCTACCAGCCTACAGTGAAGTGCCTGGGAAATTGATTGCTTTTCCCTCGCTGAGGAGAAGCAATCAATGATTCCCAGGAGGAAGACGCAGCCTGACCCCAGGACTATCTTCCCCACAGCCTTACTCTAAAACTCCCCTCCCCACAGCCTTACTCTAAAACTCCCCTCCCCTCCCCACAGCCTAACTCTATAACTCCCCATAGATTCCTACTCACCTCTCTGGTCGCTGCTGTGGGTCTGCGACAGGTGTTATTTCCGAATGAATGAAGAGTAAATTTGCCGATGGGCATAAATCATTATGATTTACAAACCAGAAGATAAAACAGATGAGATGTAGGCAAAAAAATTACCCAATTTCAGGGTCAGGTAGATTCTGTGAACAACTGGGCTCCCAATTAAAGCCAAACGAGTGTAGCTCCATTTATTTATTAACTTTTTGTTAATGTGAATTTCTAAAATTTACCTTCTATTTCTTTATTGTATGTCTGAGTATCATATGGAATCGCACCTCCTAAGTATATATGTATTTGTTTGATATTTGGAGCTTCTAGCATACTTGTTTAGTCACTTGTAATGATTGGTTTGAATAAGAGTGTGCTGTCATTTCTTATTTATGACCCATTTGTGGAATGGAACAGTCATATATTGCTGCCACCCAAATACTTTAAAAACCAGTGCAATGTACAATATTACATGAACATATTCAATGTTACACACACTGACAAGAAGAGAGGTAAAGGGATTTGACCTTAATTTTTTATAGAAAAATAAAAATTCAGCGCTCCAAAGTTAGTGTCTTCTACATTGGATACATAAAAATTATTATAAGTAATTTGTCCTAGACTCTGAATCCGGAAGCTGTCCGGGATGACCAACCCCCAAAAAACTAAAAAACATAGAAAAATGGAAGCGCTCAGGATAATAAATAAAAGGCAATTTTATTAAAAAAGTAGCAGCAATAAAAATAAAAACAGGGCCATAAAATGTTGCAACATATAATCGGACACTTTGTATGGAATCGCACCTCCTAAGTATATATGTATTTGTTTGATATTTGGAGCTTCTAACATACTTGTTTGGTCATTAATTGTAGTGATTGGTTTGAATAAGAGTGTGCGGTCATTTCTTATTTATGACACATTTTATATTGCTGCCACCCAAATACTTTAAAAACCAGTGCAACGTACAATATTACATGAATATATTCAATGTTACACACACTGGGCCTGATCCAGAGCTACAAAATTGGCCGATTTCGTGCGAGCGTACGACCATTTATTGCGTATTTTCGTACGAAAATTCGCACAGCGCATGCCCAGTATGACAGCTTCCGGTCGGCTGGACGACATGAGCGTATAGCGGTCGTATGGTGTGCGAATTTTTCGCTCGAGGGGCGTGCGTTCAGTACGACGGTCGGCTGGGCGCTCGTTTTACAACAGGGAGGCGGGGATAGCCATTTAAATTGTACAGTATGGGCGTGCTAAGCCCGTACGCTCAGCGTATTTTGTGCGAAAATTCGTACGGCCGACGGTCGTACCCAGTGTAGGGTATAGCCGCCGTAAGCAGGGACTTTACTATGGGACATATATGAGGTGGTGCGAGTGTCTGAGAGAGAGAGGATAGAGAGAGAGAGAGAGAGAGAGAGAGAGAGAGAGAGAGAAAGGAGAGGTAGAGAGAGAGAGAGATAGAGAGGGATAGAAAGATAGCGCCACAGAGGGACACAAAGGCAAAGGTAAGTAATGGAAAAGTTGAGAGGCTGCAGCCACATGATATGGATACTGGGGGGCTGGAGACACATGATGGGGAATGCTGGGGGGCTTGAGAAATGATGGGGATACTGGGGGAGCTGGATTCACGCAAGGGGGAGAGATTGGATGGATATATAAACTGTACATATACACAAACTGAATAACAGTAAGTGCTTACATGACTGTGATTCTTTTGTATTGTGGTTACAAATGTTTTCTGTTTTTGAGGCTGTTTTGAACTGCATTATGGTTACAAGAATGTTGAATTTATTGTACAGTGGTCAGAAGGATGCAGTCTGTATTGTACGGCATCCTGTATAGTATAGTGGTCACTAGGATAATGGCGCAGATCCAGAACAATGTCCGCTAGCATATTTACCCTAGCGGAGACGTAAAATCGCTATTTCGGATGTACTGCGCATGCGCGCTGCAGATGTTACGACATGTAACTATGAACGTACGTAACATCCTACTATCAAGAGCGTAACTACGGCAAAGGGGCGTGACAGCCATACGACACTGTAATTGCGCTTCGAAGGCAAAAGAGCCATTTAAATAGTACAGTATGGGCGTGCTTAGGCGCGTAAGTACGTGCAGCCATTACGGCCGACAGGAGTTAGGCCTTGAAAAGTTAAGGTAGGGTTTGGAAAGCGCAAAACGGCAAAAGTACATATGAGCGAGGGGTGTGTCCAGGAGAGCGCATAGTAATTACGCTAGCGTAAATGTGCTACGCGGTGAAATGGAAAGGGAACGTAGGTCTGGATCTACCCCGATGTCTGTATGGCAGTGGTTCCCAAACTGTGTGCCGCGGCTCCCTGGGGTGCCGCGACGCTCTCACCAGGGTGCCATTGAATGTTTCTTCCCACGTGCCACCACATCGGAAGAAACATTCTTGTATTCCGGCCAGGGTAGTAGGAAGGGCAGTGCAGGTGGATCGTGAGCTCCGGGCGCTGACGGGAGTCTGGCAGCTGGTAAATGTCTGACAATCTACCGGCTCCTGGCGGCGCACATATTTTCCAGCTTCATGCTGTCACACACATGAATAGAGGAGCCGGTGAGAGAAGAATGCAGGGATACTCTCTGCGATGGCTATCATTGCGAAGTAGGGAACTAGTTGCCTTTTCGAATGACAACTGTTATAAAAATTTATGCGATTCGCATATTCACCCGTTCATTTTCGTCCGCCGGAAAGGTGAGTAACCCTCTCCGGGGACTTAGGGTTAGGCTGTGGGGGCGGAGACTTAGGGTTAGGCTGCAGAGGGGAGACTTAAGGTTAGACTGCGGGGGGTGGGAGGGTTAGGGTTAGGGAGTGGGTTTGGGATAGAATATTCACTTACTTTTCACCATTGAGGCATAAGCAATCGATATCACAGCCAGTTCAAAACTGGGGACCCACAATCATTTGAACTATTCTTACAGGAAGTAAAATCAGAGGTAAAATTATAATCACTTACAAATTGACATTGGGAACATGCACAAGACCTGATCCATACTGGAACATACACCTGATGGTAAAGTACATTAGAGGTGAAGGATTAGTCAATGTACAGTACGTATTATCTCTAGTGAGACAGTCCAAAGCCAACCACAGACTTAAGTCTTCGTCTAAATATTTGTGGCAGCCACAGGGCATGTTTACATCCAAGATGCTGCTAATAGCCATCACTTCAAAACCTATTGGAGCATCTAAGTTTTTGAATGCAACGGCTTCATTTTATTCCACCCCGGGAATTTCTGCAAATATTGAATGACTTTGACCTTCAGGGCATGTGTCCGAATCCCATATATCAGGGGGTTAAAGAGTGGTGGAAAAATGATAGGAGTAGCGGAGAGTAGAACGTGAACCATGATGGGGAGATTAATTCTGTTCAGTCTGTATCTGATTACAATAAAGAAAACTCCTATTAAGAACAGAGAAAAGTTGAGTAAATGAGTCACTGTGGTGTGGACGGCCTTCTGACGGGACTCTCTCGAGATGCTCAGACACACGGCCAATATCCGCAGATAAGAAAAAACGTTGATTAAAATGGTAGCTAATAAGTAGATGGCCGCCCCAACGGCTGAATAGATATTACTAAGCGAAGAGTCTAAACAGGACAGAATAAGGAGAGACATGTTGTCACAATAACTGTTGTTTATGTATATCCCACAAAGGTGAAGAGTCCCAGTAAGCAGAATAGCAACGAGGACAGAGATGAAAGACATTACACAGGATCCGATGATCAGCTTCATAACCGTCGTGTTGGTCATCAAGGTGACATAGTGCAGAGGGTAACAGACGGCCAGGTATCGGTCATAGGCCATGATGGTGAAAGTGCACATTTCTAAAACTGCAAAAAGAGTAACACACAGAGTCTGGGCGATACATCCACTGTAAGAGATGCTCTTGGTTGAGGTCATCAGGTCAACTATCAGTTTTGGAAAGAATGTTGAGCTCCCGAAAATTCCGTTGACGACCAAGTTACCGATGAGAATGTACATGGGTTCATGAAGACTCCGTTCTGTCACCACCACAAATATAATGATGATACTCAGAAACATGATAGAGAAATAGGTAACAATGAAAAGGGCACAATACACATATCTGAATTCCTCCATCTCTACAAGACCCAGGAGGACCAGCCTGGTGCTGACATTGGAAGCCAGCACCATCTTTATCTTCAAATCAGATTGCTGGTGGAGATTAAGCATGGAATCCTGCATAATGAGAAATGCAAATCAACATTTATTGAGTTTTCTCTTAAATTTAAGATAATTATTTATATACAAGAATAAAATCATTAACATGGGAAGATCTATTCTGGAATAGTACATATCATTTCCTAGTTTGTTTTCATGGTCAACTGTATCTATCAACTTTGTTCTTGGGTCACAGTCTTTTAGGCTTGAATGTATATTCCCTGGCAGAGATCCTAATGCAAAGAACCTAATGCTGAGATAATAGCAGACCACACAGCTGGGGTGAATTTGCACCTCAGACAAACCATTTTACGCTGGGCAACATCTCCACTTTTCCAAACCCTGCAGCTTAGTAAATCTGGCCCCAATACTCCACCACTGGAGGAATGTTTAACCTTGTGATTGCTTCACTAAAGGTTTAGAAATATTGCCCATGTTTTGTGAGGACATCCCAGGTGATTGATGTCTACAGCTGTTGGTAGAGTCTAGAATTCCCAAAATGTACAATTTCAGGTCCCTGCAGCTCACTCTACACAGTTCCCTCTCTGGTTACCAACCACTAAGCTGAGAATTAAATAAATACCCGCACCAACTAAATGGGTCGATGAGAGCAGGGTTTAGGTGATTATAGACCCCAGGCCAGATCCTGAGCTACGTACCAGTGCGTATTTACGCTAGCCGCTGTCGTAAAATCGCCAGTTTGTATGTACTTCGCATGCACACGGCAGATGTTAAGCAACGTAACTCTGATCTTACGTAACTTCAGCGCAAATACGGCCAAAGGGACGGGGCAGCCACACGACACCCGGAAATATACTTTGTAGGCGCAGGGAGGCATTTAAATTGTACAGTATGGGCCGGTTTAGGCCGCTATGTACGCCAATCCATTACGTACGTAGATGCTTACGCTTGGAAAAGTTAAGGTAGGGTTTGGCAAACGTAAATCGGGTAAATTATGTACGATCGAGGGGAGTGTATAGTACTTACGATAGCGTAAATACGCTACGCCAACGAACGTTAGAACAACTTAGGTCTGGATCTACCCCCCCCCCTTCCCCCTATTGTAAATTCATAACCCTGGGTGCTACTTTAATCTCAAAAGAATATTTACAATAAAGAGAAAAAGAGAAATCCATTATGTGCTCTCACATCCACTCTGACCCACATGGGTCATCACCATGATATAAAAGTACAAACTTTATTTATGAATATTAAAATGCACATTTTTTTTTTCAAAAGGAGTGAATGGGAATATTTACAGAACGTCAGAGAGGAGTTTTACACTCCGCTCCCGGCGTCAGACTAACACCAGCTCAAGCTGGCGTTAGTGACAATTATTCTGCCGATGTCCCCATATACCCCTCTTTTCCTCCCCCTAATAGCTGTTATTAGGGGGGAGGAAAAGGAGGGCATGTATGGGGAGACCGTCGGAATACATCCCAATCGAGCCCCAGTAAAAAAAACAAAAAAAAACATAGAAATAGGAATAAACATTATTCACCTGTCTGGGCGTCCCGTCGGGCTGCAGCTGCCCGGTCCCGGCATGAATACACTGCACATACAGTGTTTCTCATGTCAAGACTTGGAAAAATTTCAAAGTGCCTAAACAGAAGCACTGCGCATGTGCAGTGTTTCTCATGTCGGCACTGACAGTCCTGATTGAGAGATACTGCGCATGTGCAGTACTTCATTCAGGGATCGCACGGAGGAGAAGTGCAGCACTGACCCGCGGCTCATCGCGGGACCTCAGGAGGGGTGAGTATTAGTAAATCATGTGAAGGAAGTTGCCAGGCTCACTGCGATGATAAGCGAGCCTGATGCAGCTTCCTTCACAGGGAACGGGGAATGTAAGTAAATAGACCCCTTAGAATGAACTAGAAGAAGGGGGAAGTTAGAATGATGATGGATGCTTTTTCCCAGTTCTCTTTATCAGAAGTGCTGTGATGATCTGAAAAAAAATTGAGGTCTGTGATAGCAAGAAGAGGAAAGGAGCCCAAGCAACTAGATGACTTTTTTGGGAGGTCCTATCAAGAATCCAGCAAGAAATAGGTAATAGGAATAACTTTATCCAAAATGCTTTTTACTATTTTATAAATTTTCTTGGTAAATGTTTAAAGCTATTTTTTGTTTGGTTTGAACAAACTGCTTTAGTCTGTTTGAGAGAGTAAATCAAACCAATGAACTTCATTAAATATGTGCCATCACTGTTTTTCTTTTAACTTGGTTTGATTTACTTTCTCATTCAGAACTTACATGATAAATTGTACATACCTACAGTACTTCTATTTCAAACAAAATAATTTTTTTTAAAATAATTTACCAAGAAAAACACTAATTTCACTATTTTTATTACTACTTCATTGAATTAACATATTTTCAAACCCCAAAAATTGAATAACTTAGTAAAAAAAAGTTGTTATTCTTTAATAGATGAATAAAAAAAATATATATGCTTTAGCTTGAAAAATGTGTATAGGTCATTGGTGTGCTTTCTGTATTGTGTAGCTGTCACTGGTGTGCACTCTACATTGTATTTAGGGCACCGCTGTGCTCCCTGAATTGTGTATAGTGGTCAATAGTGGGGAAAAATAAATAAAAAAATGATAAAAAATCATCACTCGACTGAAGAAGTCTTCTGTCAAAAACATATACGAAATACTGACGCAGCAGCAACATTTCAAGACAATGGCCCAGATCCAGACCTATGTTCCCTTTACATTTCAACGCGTAGCGTATTTACGCTATCATAATTACTATGCACTCCCCTAGGCACTCCTCTTGGTTGTACCCACTTTTGCTGTTTTACGCTTTCCAAACCCTACCTTAACTTTTCAAAGCGTAACTCCTGTCGGCCATAATGGCTGCACATACTTATGACCAGCGTTACTATTACACTGTTATTTATCACCTCTCGTCATGGCAAGTGGAGAAGAGCCCAGAGAACCGGACCAGTGACTCCAATCAAGCGGAACACAGACTGCAATCAACAGATCCAGCAACGCTTCCTAAGACTGAATACATCAAACGGCGAGTGCCCAAAACTTTTATTATTTTTTAACAACATGCTCTGCATCCGTACACTTAGAATAGGAGATGATGACCACCAGTTAGGGAACCTTTATTTTTTACATGCAAACTTAATGTAGTGTGTTAATGTTGGTGCTTACTGTATTTTTTTTACACACACTACACGCAGCGACGCATGGTTAGCAGCCTTACCATGCAATGCTGAGCCTTGTAGTTCTATCAGCACAGCATGGCTAAGGCTTTCAGCCATGCAGCACTTCAGCACTTTTTTTTTTTCACACACAAAAACACGTCAAGTATATTGATGTGTTTTTGCTGGTCAGGGACTGGAGATCACAGTAAAATCGCACCTTTCTGGCTGCGATTTTATTTTTGGTGATTTCAGGTCGCAGTGAAGGTGATTTCTTCAAATCGTCTTTAGTGAATAGGACAATTTTTTTTTCTTTCTATCTTTTCAATGGCAAACATATGGATGATTTCTGTCCAGCGATGTTTGCCTAGGCGATTTTTTTAAAGCCACAAATCATGCAATTTAGAGCTTAATGAATACAGCAATTTGATATTTTAAGCTCGAATCACACGATTTATGGCGATTTTGGCCAAATCGCATTTAATGAATGAGGCACTAAGTGTGTTAGATCTTAATATAAATACACATAACCTATGACCCAATATAAGGACTCGCGCTGTTTAGAGTTGGACCACCCTAGCAGAAAAGACTTGGTAATGGCTGGCGGCTTATCCTATATTTGCAGTTGTTTGGATCTAATGTTTGTGCATTTTATGCTACAGATAGAATAGCAGGTTACTTATTGGTTATTAGCAGTGTGCTGGGACTTTTTCCCTTTATTTTATGTGTACATGTTCTTCAATCACACATATAACGCAGTGTATGGGTAACCTCTATAATGTACCTGGTGTATGGAATCTCTGCAGCCGCATCTATCACACATATAACGCAGTGTATGGGTAACCTCTATACTGTACCTGGTGTACGGGATCTCTGCAGCCGCATCTATCACACATATAATGCAGTGTATGGGTAACCTCTATACAGTACCAGTGTACGGGATCTCTGCAGCCGCATCTATCACACATATAACGCAGTGTATGGGTAACCTCTGTACTGTACCTGGTGTACAGGATCTCTGCAGCCGTAGCTATCACACATATAATGCAGTGTATGGGTAACCTCTGTACTGTACCTGGTGTATGGAATCTCTGCAGCCGCATCTATCACACATATAATGTACTGTATGGGCAACCTCTGTACTGTACCTGATGTACGGGATCTCTGCAGCCGCATCTATCACACATGTAATGCAGTGTATGGGTAACCTCTGTACTGTACCTGGTGTACAGGATCTCTGCAGCCGCATCTATCACACATATAATGCAGTGTATGGGTAACCTCTGTACTGTACCTGGTGTATGGGATCTCTGCAGCAGCATCAATCACACATATAATGCAGTGTATGGGTAACCTCTGTACTGTACCTGGTGTACGGGATCTCTGCAGCCGTATCTATCACACATATAATGCATTGTATGGGTAACCTCTGTACTGTACCTGGTGTACGGGATCTCTGCAGCCGCATCTATCACACATATAATGCAGTGTATGGGCAACCTCTGTACTGTACCTGGTGTACGGGATCTCTGCAGCCGCATCTTTTACACATATATCCCCTCCATATATTTATAGTCACAGTGAAGAGACGCAGCCAGTCCCCAAGGAGAGAAATCCCAGCAGTGACAGATGCAGAGAATATCAGGACGGTTGCTGGAGCTGATGTAATAAATGTATATTTTCCTAGTTAAGTCTGAATATATTGCTCTCTCTGGAGATCAACAATGGCGCACAGAGGTGATTTAGTTGGAGTGGAGATTTTTTTTTTTTGGAGGGGGGTATTTGCATAACCCACTTGTTTGAGGATAGTAGGAGGGATACACATGGGTAGAACTAGGCACATTACTATAGGGGGTGCAATGGGTATGGCTGCTATGGACCAGAGGAGAGGGCATCCCCTGCACTGTAAGCAAGCTGTATTTATATACAGTGCTCAGCACGCATCCATGGAGGGCTGAGCGCAGTTTTAAGCTGTCAACCATCGACAGCTTTCTTACAGTGCAGGGGGTACCCTACCCTTCATGGCCCTTAACAGCCGTATCTCTTGCGTCTTAGAGAACAGATATGCAACCTAACCTTAATCCTCCCGTCTCTGCAGCCTAATCCTAACTTTGCCTGTTCAGCAGCCTAATCTTAAACCTGCCCTCTCCGCAGCCTAGCCATAACCGTATGTATTCCACAGCCTAACCTAGCCAGAATGATGGCCTTGTCTATATAAGAGCATTTAGAATGGAACCTGTTTCAGGATTAAAATATTCTGCATTGAAATGGTGGTTGCAATGATACGGTTGAAATTAAGCTGTTGGCTGCATCATTGTTGAAAATGGTCACATGTCGGTCTCATGTAGAATAACTTGTTTGTTTGACAGTTTTCATAATAATCAGCGAATTCTGACTTTACTTTTTTTCCATTTTCAGCTTTATATAACAGGACATAACAGGCACTGAGAGTAAACCTATACAGGTCAAGGTGAATCAGTGTTAAATTAGAGGGGAATCAGAGAGGAATCTGAGGAGAATCAAAGAGGAATCACAGGGGAATCAAAGAGGAATCAGAGCGGGATCAGAGGGGGATCAGAAGGGGATCAGAGGGGGATCAGAGATAAATCCAAGGGAAATCAGAGGGGAATCAGAGAGGAATCAGAGGGGAATCAGAGATAAATCCAAGGGGAATCAGAGATAAATCCAAGGGGAATCAGAGATAAATCCAAGGGGAATCAGAGGGAAATCAGAGAGGAATCAGAGGGGGATCAGAGATAAATCCAAGGGGAATCAAAGAGGAATCAGAGATAAATCCGAGGGGAATCAAAAAGGAATCAGAGGGGAATCAGAGAGGAATCAGAGGGCAATCAGAGGGGAATCAAAAAGGAATCAGAGGGGAATCAGAGAGGAATCAAAGGGGAATAAATAGAAATCAGAGGGAAATCAGTGGGGAATCAGAGATAAATACAAGGGGGATCAGAGGGGAATCAGAGGGGAATCAGAGAGGATCAGAGGGGAATCAGAGCTAAATCCAAGGGGAATCAGAGGGGTATCAGAAAGGAATTATGGGGAATCAGAGGGGAATCAAAGAGGAATCAGAGGGGAATAAAGGGGGAATCAGAGATAAATCCAAGGAAAATCAGAGGGGAATCAGAGATAAATCCAAGGGAAATCAGAGGTGAATCAGAGAGGAATCAGAGGGGAATCAGAGAGGAATCAGAGGTGAATCAGAGAGGAATCAGAGGTGAATCAGAGAGGAATCAGAGGTGAATCAGAGAGGAATCAGAGGTGAATCAGAGAGGAATCAGAGGTGAATCAGAGAGGAATCAGAGGTGAATCAGAGAGGAATCAGAGGTGAATCAGAGAGGAATCAGAGGTGAATCAGAGAGGAATCAGAGGTGAATCAGAGAGGAATCAGAGGTGAATCAGAGAGGAATCAGAGGGGAAGTAACTGCTGAAGTCATTGTAGGGGGGTGAAGCCGGTGTAAAAGGGATTTTTTTTTTTTTGAGGGGGGGATTTGCATAACCCACTTGTTTGAGGATAGTAGGAGGGATACACATGGGTAGAACTAGGCACATTACTATAGGGGGTGCAATGGGTATGGCTGCTATGGACCAGAGGAGAGGGCATCCCCTGCACTGTAAGCAAGCTGTATTTATATACAGTGCTCAGCACGCATCCATGGAGGGCTGAGCGCAGTTTTAAGCTGTCAACCATCGACAGCTTTCTTACAGTGCAGGGGGTACCCTACCCTTCATGGCCCTTAACAGCCGTATCTCTTGCGTCTTAGAGAACAGATATGCAACCTAACCTTAATCCTCCCGTCTCTGCAGCCTAATCCTAACTTTGCCTGTTCAGCAGCCTAATCTTAAACCTGCCCTCTCCGCAGCCTAGCCATAACCGTATGTATTCCACAGCCTAACCTAGCCAGAATGATGGCCTTGTCTATATAAGAGCATTTAGAATGGAACCTGTTTCAGGATTAAAATATTCTGCATTGAAATGGTGGTTGCAATGATACGGTTGAAATTAAGCTGTTGGCTGCATCATTGTTGAAAATGGTCACATGTTGGGTTCATGTAGAATAACTTGTTTGTTTGACAGTTTTCATAATAATCAGCGAATTCTGACTTTACTTTTTTTCCATTTTCAGCTTTATATAACAGGACATAACAGGCACTGAGAGTAAACCTATACAGGTCAAGGTGAATCAGTGTTAAATTAGAGGGGAATCAGAGAGGAATCTGAGGAGAATCAAAGAGGAATCACAGGGGAATCAAAGAGGAATCAGAGCGGGATCAGAGGGGGATCAGAAGGGGATCAGAGGGGGATCAGAGATAAATCCAAGGGGGATCAGAGGGGAATCAGAGAGGAATCAGAGGGGGATCAGAGGGGAATCAGAGGGGGATCAGAGGGGAATCAGAGGGGGATCAGAGGGGAATCAGAGAGGAATCAGAGGGGAATCAGAGGGGAATCAGAGAGGAATTGGGGGGGAATCGGAGAAGAATTGGAGGTAAAACCCTTCAATGCGTCCTAGCCAAGCCCTTACTGTTCTTTTACTTCGGTACCACTTCCAATCTCTGTCCTTTTCCAAGTACCAGTCTGTCTGTATTTCTAGTCACGATCCTCTGGTTCTCAGAGTTCTGTTATTTCTAGTATTTCCATGGACGCACCGGATCTTAACCTAAGCCATGTGTTTAATAGTCACTCCTTTTGGAACAATGGGCCTGATCCAGACCTTCACCTGGGAGTGTTTTTACGCTTTCCGTAAGCGTAAACGCGGTCATTTGTACGTACTGCGCATGCACGCGGCGGATGTCACGCAATTAAACACTGAGTGTATGGGCCTTGAGCGTACCAGCTTCATAACAATGCTCGAAGGGGCGTGCCAAACATATGAAACCAGTGCTGACACTTTGAGGGCATTTAAATCGTACAGTATGGGCGTTCTAAGCGTTGTAACTATGCAAAGAGCCTACCGACGCCCCCCGGTTACGCTCAGAAAAGTTAGGACAGGGTTTGGTCGGTGTAAGACGGCTTAAATATGGACGACCGAGGGGAGTGCCTAGGGGAGTGCTTTGTAGGTACGCTGGCGTAATTTCGCTACGCACAAGGACGTTTCATGAGCGTAGGTTTGGATCAGGCCCAAAGGTGCTAGAGAAGATTAATAAACTTTCTCTGGCGCTAGTAATGATGAGGTATATGAACTGGAAACTATTTATTTATTAACAGGTTTTTATATAGAGCCCACAGATTACGTAGCGCTAATGAAAGGAGAGGGTTGGGGGTGGGGTTGGGTGTGTACTTTTTAATTTTCAATTTGCATTGTAGGTTCTTTCAGTGATAACAAAATAGCCCTAAGGAGGGTAAGAAGTTCCAGAGCTCTAACCACCAGGACCGGAGGCTTGCCGCACACCTTCAAGGTACCATCATTTATATTTCCTTTTCCCGCTACTGCAGAGCGGTCTGACTATTCCTATATAAGGTCAATATCACCTTATTTCTTCATCTGTAACTGCATCTATACCGTTACCCCACTGGGGAATCTTTACTGTATTTACGGACACTGCGAATACTGCCATCTAGGAACGTTGTTTTGCACAGTAGCAATTTCCGTACCAATATTGTGGATATTGCGCATTACCACCCAGGATCACTTCTTTTTGGCGACATTCATTCAGATTGCTACTGGAGAAAGCCTGTATATTTCTGATATTGTTCTATACACCAGCACCTGACTATACAGAGGCATTGTCCTGCAGGATTGCTATACTGATCCAGACCATTATTTTATACTTTCCCGCTCTGTTTTGTTTTGTTTAATTTTGTTTTATTTTATTTTGTTTTGTTCTGTTCCTGTCTTTGTTTGTGTTCTCTGTTTTTTGTCTCTGTCATATTTATATATTTTTGTTTTACTTTACGTATTCTTGTACTTTATGTGTTTTGCTACAATAAATACCATATTATTTTAGCGCTGGGTACCTCCATTCTTTGCATACAAGTTTTAGTGGTGTGTTGAGAACAAAAGCCTGACTGATGAGGATCTAGAAGATTGTGTAAGGAAATTAAGTTAGTGAGGTGAGTATAGACAAGTCTTTCAAGCAGCTTTGAGGGACATGGGAGCTGCGAAATGGGCCGATAATTTGAGGGAGAATTTTTTCAGAATTGGAGTAATCAGTGCGTGCTTGAATAAAGAAGGGAAGATACCAGTCTTCAGAGAGAGATTGCAGATTGTAGTTAAGATTGGAATAAGCACAGAGGATAGGCATCGACTGACTTGTGAAGACACATGATTAAGAGGAAAGGTAGTTGAGTAGGAAGAGGAGAATAGAGCAGATACTTCCTCTTCATTTGTGAGATGGAATGAGGTCATTGTGCCAGAGGGTGGAGAAAGGGTGTTGGACAGTATGTTAGTTATGAGGAGTGGGAGGATAATTCCTGTCTTATGATATCAATCTTTTCCTTAAAGTACATTGCAAGAACAAACTGTACAAACTGTTCAAGTCAATCAAGTGTTGCATTCCCATGAACAAAAACAAACATTACAGATAATCTCTGGCGCTAATGTAGGTCAATAATAGACCCTCCAACATGACCCATTCCATTAGGTACAATTTAATCCGCTCCTGAGCTTCCAACTGTCACTCACCTGGTTTAAATGAATTAACTGATAGTTTAAAAAAAAAACTATTTGGCTCTTCAACAAAGGTGGTTACCATAGTAACTGACAGTTGGAAACTGAGGAGCAGAGTATTTTGTACTTAATGGAATGGGTCATGTTGGAAGGTATGCAATAATCAAAATCAGTATGACATGGAAATCATGTCATACCCCCTCCCCTACCTTATCTTTACTGCATGGATCTGCCTCCGTACGATGGCAGATCTGTGCGGATATTAAGTGTTCCTCCCCTATTGCCATATTATTATTGCCTCTGGTGCAGGGTTTTGCCATGCGGATGGCAATCTACGTCCAGAGTTCCATCCTCAAGGAGATCCGCTGCATACATCTGGTGCAAGCATGTCCATGTCTTTAAAGGTACGCAAATATACGCATGCACATAGCAAAGAACACCCGCCAGCCCCCCAGTCACTCCCCTCGCAAAATCCATGCTTTCGTAAACTCACACTTCCATAGACCACTCTTATCTTTCCGTGTGCAGTTGCGTAGATGTGTTTTCTCCATGCGTGCGTATCTTGATAGTCGCGCCACATTCCTTCATGATAATGCCTCCCCCGCCCATTTTTATTTAAATTCTCATGTCCGTATTTTTGCGTCTGAGATCCGTGTGTACAGTATGTTCCCTCGGGCGATTCACATGTGCGTGCCTAATGAATTTACAAGCGTATAATCAGCGTAGATTGCGTGCCAAAAGTTACTACGCATGCGCAGCTGAAACGTTCCTAAAAATACGCACGCAAATCGCAGTGAATCGCTGGATCTCTGAATACTGCCCAAAGTGCATAAGTGGGCTACATTGACTAGAGGGCGTATTTGCAATGGTAACTCTTATAGTGCGGAACTTAGGGCAAGATCCAGAGTTACGCTTGCCTGAGATGTAAAACTGCACATTTGCACGGCAGATGTTTCGTCACGTAACTCTGAACGTATGTACCATCCTAGTATTAACAGCGTACCTACAGACAAAGGGGCATGCCAGCCATATACGACACCCGTAATTATGCTTCATAGGCTGTATGAGCCATTTAAATTCGTACGGTATGGGCGTGCTTTGGTGTGTAAGTACATGCAGCCATTATGGCCGACAGGAGTTACACTTTTAAAAGTTTAGGTAGCGTTTAGGTATGGTAAAAGTACGTACAACTGAGGGGGTGCCTAGGGGTGCGCATAGTAAATACGCTAGCATAAATACGCTACGTGTTGAAACGTAAAGGGAATGTAGCTCTGGATCTGGCCCTTAGTTCCGTACGATAGGATATCAGTTGAGGGGGTGGTTCTTCACCTCCACCCGCACAAACTACAAAAGGTGGGCGGGTGGTAAGTTGTTCATTTTACAGTAGGCAAAGAATGTAAATTGACAGTAAGAGAACAGCGCTACCACAAACAAAAAAAATACAGATATAAATTATCAAGTCCAACCAGGTATATTCCTGGAACCAAAATATGTCAAAATCTTATATAGTCTTCCGTTAAGCAATATGTAAGCATCAAGGGGCTGATTCAGAGATGCGATTGCGAAAAGATCGCAAATATACGCACCTTTGCTAAGATCTTAGCAGGTTCCAGCCCACTGCAAAAACAGACACTCTCCTTGCAAGCAGCGGTGGATCTTAAACTTAGACCACCATTGACTTGCCTTAACTATACGCTGTCATTTGGGATCTTAAGTGACGTGGGAGCGTTCATTTAAGATCCTAAGTGTCAGTCCTCGCCCACTTTCCCTCATTTCCCTGCCTCCCCCCGCCCATTTCCATGCAAATCCTTAAGATCTTAAAGATTCGCAGCACTTAAGATCTTAAGTGCTTGCGATCGATTCAGACCTACGATCTTAGCGAATTTACGCTCCTAACCGCTACGCTAACGGCGTTGCACTATTACTACGCATGCGCAGTTTTGCGAATTTTCTAAGATCCTAAATATACGCTCCTAAGTGCCGTGGAAATCCACTCATTTGATTTGTAGAGGTGGTAAATTTATCAAGAAATTTATTTGGCGTTCTGGCGCTCACTAGTATAGCCCTCCCCAATTAAATTTAGTTAATTGAATTCTTTATATTCTGACTCTTATACAGGAAAATATGGGCTTACTTCGTGGAGATTGAATACCCCTTGTAGTGCTCAGTTTTATTGGCAAGTTCCTCCCGGCAAAGATGATGATTCTTTTTCCTATTTCGATAGGGCCAGCAAAGACCTCCGATGCAAAGCTCTGTTGTTAACCTTCTGTGTAAACCGAAGCTGCACGTGTCTCCTGAGTTTTCAGCTAGAATATCCACGCCTCGGTATCGTTCCTCTGTGAACCACTTACCGATTACCAGGATAAAATAGTGAAGACAAAAAAGCACTATATAGCGCAGATCAATTTTATTGATAAACAATTTGAAGAAATGAGATGTACTCACAATAATAAAGACATTCAAAGGCATGTAAACAGAAGTTATTAAAGGGCAGAACTGCAATGCGAATCAGACCTCTCATTATCTGTTACAGCAAAGTACAAATGGTACCATCAATGTATAAAAGCTTCTCCAAGCACCAGCCAACGCGTTTCATCTGTGACAGCAGTCTTTCTCAAGGCTCTAAAGATTCACAAGGTGCTTGGGGATATTTATAGGGGTGAGATTCCCATATTAAAATTTCATTGGTTGAATAAATATAAGGTGCATGAATACTATAACGGGAGAAGTATATGGATAAAAATATGCATATTAAGCAATAAATATTAATAAATTACCAATTAAAAAGTACATATGTTCCAATTAAAACATTACAAAAATATTATAAGAACCATTTAATTTCAAAATTGGCATTTAAGCCATAAGGGAGCATAGTTCCCATGGTATAGATCCATCTCATTTCTGCTTTTGCCAATAGATCCATACTATAGGTTTCCCTCTATTTAGGTGTGATCAAATCTATACCCATTACATTTATTAGAGAGGATGCTGAACAATTATGATGTTCCTTAAAATGGGCTGAAAGGTTATGTTTACATAGACCCTTTTTAATATTGTTGATGTGTTCAGCCCATCTTATTTTGAGGGGACGACTGGTTCTCCCTATATATTGGAGGCCGCATGAGCACTCCATTAGATAAACAACGTTTTTGCTATTACATGTGATGAAATGATTTATTTTGAACATTTTTTTATTTTTTGTAGACTGGAAGGTGATACTTTTTGAAGGTTGTTTTGTATGTGTGCGACACATAACACATGTGCCGCACCTGTAGAATCCTTTAGATTTGATTTGGTTACTGAGATGTTATAGGGCGATGGGCACTCTTTGTGAGATTCATTTTTAAATGATTTGCTCTTGTGTACAAGAATCTAGGCCCTGTAACTAATACTTCTTTTAACAGGGGATCTGCCATAAGAAGGTGCCAATGATTTTTTATGACTTTTTCTATTTGTTTGTGTTTAGGATTAAATTGTGTAATAAAAGCAACATTAAAAAAAGGTTTTTGATCTCGTGATGATTTTATTTTAGATAAAAGTGATGGCTTATCTTGCTGTTCTATTTTTTATAACTCTATCTAACACGGATTCCTCGTACCCTTTGGCTAGAAACATGTTTTTTAAAATTTGCGCTTGATTTCTATATTCTGTCACCTCTGTGCAGTTTCGCCTAAGGCGTAAAAACTGACCTTTAGGGACATTGGGGTAGATCCAGAACTACGTTTGCCGTACGTTTATTCGCGTAGTGTATTTTCGTGCGCGTAAATTCGTTACACTCCCCTCGGCACACCCCTTGCACGTACGTATTTTGTCAAGTATTTACGTGACACATACGTGAATGTCCCATACGTTCACAATTACGCTACGTTAATGTGCGTATTTTCTATGGTGCGCATGCACAGTGTGTCCAAAACAGCGATTTTACGTCTCTGCCACGAGTAAATTCGCTCCGAAGCGTTGTTCTGGATCAGGCCCATTGTTTATCCATTTTATATGGTGACAGCTTTCCTTACTAATATAAGCATTCGAGTCAGTTGGCTTTATATCATTTTTTACCTTTAGGTTACCATCATCTATATACAGGGTTAAATCTAAAAAATTCACATACTGCTGGCTGATATTATAAGTGAGCAGAATGTTATTATTATTCACATTGAGGGAATGGCAAAAGGTCTCTGGGCCCTTTCCAAATGAACATAATGGGGTAGATCCAGAAAAACGTTTGCCGTACGTGTATTCGCAGAGCGTATTTTCGTGTGCGTAAATTTGCTACGCTCCCCTCGGCACACCCCTTGCACGGACGTATTTTGTGAAAGTACGCTACCCAAACCCTACCTTAACTTTTTCAAACGTAACACAATACGTTCGCTAGCGGGCGTACAGACTACGAGAAC
>WWET01004534.1:0-12921 GCA_011038615.1 Limnodynastes dumerilii | reverse complement strand
GGGGAGAGTGACAGGGGGAGTGACGGAGGGGAGTGACAGGGGGAGTTTATTCCCCTCTCTCGTGTGTACTGCGGGGTCTGCATCTGGCAGATCCTGGACGCTCAATTATGGCACCAGTTTATCTGCCGAATTTCTGGTAGCGGTTTAACCTCCTGACGGTTGTATCAAAGGCTAAAAGATACACCTTCATCAGGGGATTGCGATATATTTATATATATAAAGTGAGGAAAGGTGGTTTATTATGGTTTAGCACAATTATTTTTAATAAAATCACCGGCACCAACAAATTAAGCATAAAGGTTAAGCGTTCTCATAGCGGGGAGGTACTTACGTGTCCAGATTATTACCTTAACTTTTATGACAACCTATGCGGCCTTTCAGCAGCAGACATGGTTGTAACGGGGCTCCCCCGCTCCGTCCCCTCATATACACCTTCACGGCGGAGATACGACTGTTGTAAATAGGGGGACAGCCCCTTTTATGTAATAGCCGGCGTATGTAATGTTGGTTACTTCCAGACAGGGGAAATATATACGAGCTGTACGTAATTCACCTGTCGGCTGAAACCCAGGATCAGGCCCACAGTATAAAACACTAGCTATGAACAATCAGAGTCCCGAAACTCAGTTTCTTATGCCGATTGGCACACTTACCCTTTCATTAACCAAATCTGGACTGCATGAAAGGGCGCTTAGTTTGACCAACATCTTTTTGGTTGCAGCCGTATTCCAACAAGTATACGACAAAATGCAACTGTAATTCGGAGTTTGTGGTATTCTTGTTGGCATATGGCTGCAACCAAAAGATGTTGGTCAAACTAAGCGCCCAAACTAGAATCCTAGAACCTTAAGAATGATCTCTAATAAGGTGCTAAAACACAGGGCCCCAATCCAGACTGAGGGCCAGATTTACTAAGCTGCAGGTTTGGAAAAGTGGAGAAGTTGTTCATAGCAACATCCAGACTGAGGGCCAGAGTTACTAAGCTGCAGGTTTGGAAAAGTGGAGAAGTTGTTCATAGCAACCAATCAGATTTTAGCTCTCACTTTCCTATTACATACTAGAGAATGTCAGCTAGAATCTGATTGGTTCTACTTGGTTCTACTTCTCCACTACGTCTCTACTTTTCCAAACCCGCAGCATAGTACAACTGACCCTGAATGTACGGCAGCTGAGGTGACGTTTCTCTGCGTCATTTGCTACTGCCCATGCAATCCAGGCATCCGCGGCTTGCGCTGTGAGGGGCGTGTTGAGGGAAGGAAGCAGTGGAGAGATGTGGCCAATGCACAGTAAGAGGCGTGGCTAAGGCTACTGCAGGTCTTGTCTAAGTCAGGGGGACACTCATTCAGAAGCTCGTTTAGTAGCCGTCAGCTTCATTGTTGTCCATCAAAATACATTAAACAGACATGGAAGCGCGGCTGGTGCGTTGTGAGCTTGTTGCTTACGCATTTGCAGAGCATATTTGGAGACGTAACAGCCAGAGGCGGAAATAGCGAGTTGTGGGCGCAGGTGCAAAAAATATGCTTTGATATCCCAGGTAACGCGGTGGGCGGTGCTTCGGCAATGCAGTGATGGTGGCTGTGGGTCCTTGTACCCGCATTGGCCCCGGTGCCTTTACACCTGTTGCACCATTGGGAGAGTTTGTTGCTTTTTGCCAGTCCGGACGTGCCGTTATACTCGCTCATCTGGATTAAACGTACAGGACGCAAGTACGACACACATTATGCGCCATTATTTCCGTACAAATCTGAATCAGAGCCAGTATTTTGGTTCCAGAATAGATTGCTTAGAAGTTAAGGCCATGGAACTGATACGAGCCAGTATTACAGGTGCTGATAGATTACTTTAACTCTCGCAGAGGGAATCATTCCGGATTATCCCTCTAGACGACCTTACGCCTAAAGGGTTAAATGACAGGTTGGTACTGATCTCCTTTCTGTGACTTCATTAGGAATTTTTGTGCTAATAATGCAGATTTTTTCTTTCACTTTTGTTTCCAGATTTTGGCATCTATATTCGGGTATGGTTGTTTTGATTTAAATTGTTAGCTTTAATGGATTCATATTGTGTTTGTATACAATTCACACAGAATTTTTTACTTATTTGTTGTGATGAAACGAGGGGACATACAAGGCGACAGTCACCTGCATCTCGTTTCACACAAAGGCATGGTACTTTTCATCCCTGGTCTACCCTGCAGACGTACATGTGTGCTTTATACGTTATAGTGCATGTTTAGTGGTTGCTGTGATTTGTTCTTATTATCCAGTGACCATCCACAGGAAGCAGGTGAGGGGCTGCATCTCCCCCCATCCCCCTCTTCTCTCTACAGGAAACTCTAATCAGCTGAAAGCCAAATCTGATCCAAAAAACTTGGAAGGGGTTAAGTCTGGGAGTGGCCGCTCCTTATTTCCCATCTACATAAGGCCAAAGGTTATCTGCATCAAAGACCTTTCACTAGCCCTGAGCTAGACATAGTGGGGCCAACACAGCAGGGACAACAACATGCAGTGACCCTGTACTCACTCTCCATACTGGTCACCTGTCCAAGGAGCAGCCAATCACAGGTAACCCCCACCTGAGGGACATCCTGGGGAGGGCCATCCTGACTGTGAGAAAAGGGGGTTTCACAAAAAGACTTTGCATAGGAGAGACTGCGTGATTTTGGGACGGACTGGCGTTGAGGTGAGACCTCTGCCAGCATTGTGGACTTACATAGACTTCCCTCCCTGGGGAGAGACTCGCTGGTGCTGTAGGTTTTGGGGGGCCGGAGACACAGCGCCCACCACGCTGGTGGTGAGCATTGGCCGAGCGGCCTGGACCCTCAAGATATTTACCCATATTTACCAGTTTGTTACTGGTTTATGGTAGTGTGCTGGGGCAATTTTTCCCTTTGTTTCTGTGGCTAGCAGGTTAACCCCCTGCCTTTCATGCACCTGTTTGACATTAATTAATAAATTGATTGAGCAGCTTCCATTCTGGTTTTATTCTATTTACCCAGACAGGAGTCTGCAGCATCACCTGGGACTGTTTGGGTTACATTTGCTGACTAGAGACTCTCAGGGACGGGTACAGTGACTGGCATGTGTTTTGGGTATCGTGTGATGGATTTACTTTCTACTGTTTTATTGCCTAGTTACCAGTCTTATTGTTTTTGATGCAATAAAAGGCAATTATTTTACCAGTCTAAAGGCAATTATTCTACCATTCTCTCCTCTTTACCTGTGTGACCGCTGAACCTAAGGACCAGGGGAGTCTAGTGGGCTCTGTGCCTAACCCCTGGTATCCTGACATTTGTATTTCTATGTTGTTAAAGAGTTTGTAAAATTTAGAATTCCTGGTCTGTTTAATATGACTTAGAATTATCCTAATTGAGCCTTCTGGGAGTAGGAATATATAAACGATGCAGCCGTGTCTCCAACCACACCCCCTGATGAAGTCATTGTGACAAAACGCGTTGGTAAAGGTGCTGTGCTGTCGTTCTTCTCCTGTTTGTCAAGTTGTGGTTACACTGAAGGATCTCCATCATCTGAGAAAATAAGTTTCAGGACTCCGATTGTTCATCTAGCTGGCGATGTACTGCATGAACTGACACTGTGTGTTTTATACTGTGTTGCATTTTAAAGATTTTATCTGGTGCTTAATTCTTTGGCACCGGGGATTTTATTAATAAAAATTGTGATACAAATTGTGTCCCCTCTTTTCTTGCTTTAGAAGGAGGGAGGGCTGAATTAGGCCAAAAGGAGGTTAAACTCCATGTTTGTGAATGGCCATGATCTGTAACTCACCCCTGTCCTGTGTGCTGGGAGGAGGAGCCTAGAGTCATAGGGGATACTTAAGCCTTTTCTGGTTGGAGGAGGGCCTTCTTTCTCTTTCAATTTGCCCATTCTCCCACCCTATGTCCTAGTTATTATTTTCACTGGTTAATGTTTTTGGCAGTAAGCAATAGCAAGCGGGCAATGTGATCTAGTAGCACCAAGGCAGTGCCCGATGATTAACTATTTTGAGGAGGGCTGTGATAGCAGTTGCTGAGTCTTGAAGCAGTTGAAGCTGGAGCTGAATGTTGATTGTATATTTTGTATTAGCTGTACTTGCTATTTTGCTTTGTGCCATCCCCATCAAACTGTATTTAATAAATATTACAACACTTAGTTTATCCCCATAATACGTGGTCATTGTGGACCTGAAACGCAGTTAAGAAGCTGCTGCTATTTCCGTGCGTTTTTTTTTAGGAACGGTTAAATTGCGCATATGTAGTACCCTTATTTACATAATCTACATAGGATTTAAGAACAGTGATCCTGTAAGAGCGATTTACAACCCCACTTGTAATGAAATAAGTAAGAAGGGACGTGGCTAGACCACGTTAAGAAGGAAGTTAAGAAAAATGGGTGGGCATTTAAATGGGGCAGACTGGGCGCAGTTTGCTAAGTACGTGCATACTTTAACAGCTTAAAAAGAAACATATGCACGAAAAGGTAAGGCTGTCTATGGCCTTAAGTCGTTCAAGAACAGCAAAAATTAGGGCGTGTCATGGGAATTGCCTTGCGTATAATAACGAATCCGTTCGTTCTTATCTTCTGCTTAGCTGTGAATACAGTCCTGTGCTTTTATTTGTGTCTTGTGTTTTCTGGTTTTGTGTGTTGTGTCTTTCTGGTCTCGTGTCTTGTGTCTTTTTGGTCTTGTGTCTTCCTGGTCTTGTGTCTTGTGTCTTCCTGGTCTTGTGTCTTCCTGGTCTTGTGTCTTCCTGGTCTTGTGTCTTTCTGGTCTTGTGTCTTGTGTCTTTCCCGTTTTGTGTCTTGTGTTTTTCTGGTCGTGTCTTGTGTCTTTTTGTTCTTGTGTCTTCCTGGTCTTGTGTCTTTCTGGTCTTGTGTCTTGTGTCTTTCCGGTTTTGTGTCTTGTCTTGTGTTTTTCTCGTCATGTCTTGTGTCTTTTTGTTCTTGTGTCTTTCTTGTCTTGTGCCTTGTGTCTTTCTGGTCTTGTGTCTTGTGTCTTCCTGGTCTTGTGTCTTGTGCCTTTCTGGTCTTGTGTCTTGTGTCTTCCTGGTCTTGTAAAAAAAAGAAGGGAAAAAGAAACTCCGGCGCTGGATTCAAGCTGTGAGAGGGAAATATGCAATTTCCCCAAAAGCAAAAACCAATAGAAAATACACAGCGACAAAATAAATATATAATGTAAATAAATATAAAAATTCAATAATTGAATGCACTTTAGCAACCAAGTAGTAAAGATTCAATATTTATTATACAAAAACAGTTGTAACATATATAAAATAAAATAAAATATAATATACAGCAGCTGCTATAAACCGATTTAAAGCTTATGTTGGTACCAATTTAAAGATTGCACTTTTAAGGTCCAAATATAACTCAATATTCTTGTATATAAAGTATTTCCAATCTACAAAGTAGGAATTATCATTGGTGGTATAGTCACTAGAGAGATATGGCTTCACCAGCAATCCTGTCTCTGTGATTCTCACCAAATAAGATGACTAAGAAATGATGTATACAGAATAGTAGATCATGAGCAATTAGGGCTGGAGAATGAATATTTCCGTGGGTACACAATATATATGAATTATAGCCAGCACAGAGGTAGTGGTAAATTATACTCACGGCCAGGAGATGGTAATGAAACAGATAAGTCCGTAAGGAGACCGTTACCTGGCTGCGGTGTAGCAAACTTTTTGCCCAGCAGCCACCGGGTATTCGTATTACACACTCCTCTCGTAATCAGAACAGCCCAGCACTTATGACAGGTGTCGGGACTGTGTGCACAGCCGGAATGGTATCCACACGTTATGGTGGCGGAGCAAGGAATCGTCACCTCACCACAGAGTAGCGGTGCAAATCTCTCGTAGACGGTAAGATATAGTATCACTTAAGAATCGCTCCACATCCGTGATACTCAATTCAACAGTCAATAGAAACTAATAAAGTGCACAGGTACAGTCGATAGCTCAAAGGCATTTATATCCAAATAGCAGCAGCGGATAAAACAGCAGTAAATTACTTTCTCTTACGCGTTTCGTCCCGCCCCCAAGACTTTTTCAACGCAGTATGAAGAGTTTGTGGACTGAAGCCTCCTTTTAAAGTCTGTTTTCAGGTGGTAATCAGAGTAATTAAGTATCAGTGCTTCTGGATGTAGTCACTAAGTAAAAAACTCACGCCGTACAAACAAAGAAACAAAACTACTTGGATGCTGTAAACTGAAAAACTAAGAAACGAAAAAACTTAAACATTAGTATATTGTGAAAAAACGTATTCATATTGGTTACTTATTAGCATTAGCGTTGGCAATATATTCATGTGTATATAGTCGCTTCAAGTATAAAAAGGTCTCAAACAACTTTTCTTATATACATAATTTCAGATAACATGATTTAAAGTAACTAGATATAATGATAAACATATTTATAATAGTGTACATGTCTAGAAAAATATAGAACTCAGTTAGGGGGAGCCCATCTAACTACATAAGTGCATCCAACACACTTTTGATTACACAGAGGAAAAGTATATATATGGGATTCAGATGTACAGAAAAATTTGTATATTGGAAAGTAATAATGCCATGATTTTAAATAATCAAATATAATACGCTTAGAATCAGTTAAAAAAAAATGAAAAGTAAAATAATAAATAATATAATCAAAAACCAGTGTCTCTAAACTCTATAGAATCATTAAGGCCCTCTGGAAATAAAGATTGTAATTGAAAAATCCAGAAGGCCTCTCTCTGGCAGAGACGTGTATATCTATCACCCCCTCTATCCTTTTCATTAATAAATTCCACCCCATACAGGGTGAGACAACATGGATCATTTTTGTGAACATTATAAACATGTTTATACAAACTGTGTGCAGTCACTTCATTGCAGATGTTGCGACGGTGCTCCCGGAATCATTCTTTTAATTTTCTTGTGGTACGACCTACATAGTGTAAATGACATGTACATTCGAGAACGTAAATAACATAGGGAGTCTCACAATCTATTTACTCCCTAATATCAAATTTAATGTCAGTTTGTCTAAAGGAAATCCATCTGCACTGAAGGAACATGTTAAAGTGTTTTTTTTACATTTGAAACAACCCTTATATTTAATACATTGTTTTGTACATATAGTAGTCCTGTCCTCGATCTTAACTAAACTGGGGGCAAGGATGTTTCTTAGACTATTATTTTTCTTAAATATGATAGTTGGATTATCACCTAGTAAGGGGTCCAAAATGTTATCTTGTTTTAGCACTGAAAAATTCATCCTGATGATTCTGGTGATCTGTTTGGACCTGGAGTTGAACCTAGTTACAAAAGGAATATCATAGTTATCATTACTGTTTTTAGTTTTCTTTTTAGGAATCAAAAGTTGTTTTCTATCTAGACCATTGGCGTATTCCAGAGCTTTATCCAGTACTTTATCTGGATATTGTCTATGTTTAAAATCTTGGTACATTTTTTGTGCTTGAAGGGAAAAGTTAACCTCCTCAGAGCAGTTCCTCCGAATACGGGTGAACTGTCCCCGAGGAATGTGGTTAACCCATGGACGATGGTGATTACGCCTAAAATGTAAATAATTGGCAGCATCTGTTGGTTTTGTGTAATTAGACATGACAATCTTATTATCTCTGGTGGAGAGTGTGATGTCTAAGAAATTAACAGAAACCGGACTAAATGTGTAAGTGAATGTAATGTTGAAAGGATTATAATTGAGATAAGTGACAAAATAATTTGCTAAACCAGGGCCCCCATCCGATATATCTTACATAATGCACCAGGTTTGCCCTGAACTTCTCACCCCACAGGTAAAGTTCTTCAAATCGTCCCATGTAGATGTTCGCAAAGCTCGGGGTGAACCTGGTGCCCATAGCTGTACCTAATATCTGTAAATAAAAATCAGTGTCTTACAGAAAATAATTATGTGATAAAATAAATGCTATGGAATCGATGATAAACCTCTTGTGTTCAATAGAAACATCAGAATCACTGGATAGAAAAAAATCAACAGCCTCTATACCCAAAGAGTGAAGGATGTGCGTATAGTGGGCTTTAACATCTAAAGTAAGAAATGCATAAGATGAACACCATGTGATCTGATCCATGATATTGAGAATGTGCATAGTGTCGCGAATAAAAGAATGTAGTGAAGATGCATATTTTTGTAAGAAAGAATCAATGTAGGCAGATAAATTGGAAGTGAGGGAGTTAATGCCTGAAATGATAGGGCATCCAAGGGGGTGAAGTGATGGACTTGTGAACCTTGGGTAAATAATAATAAATAATCGGAGTGACTGGGTGAGCAATAAATAAGAAGTGAAAAATATCCTTGTCGATCACACTCTCCACCAGAGCCCAATCAAGTAGTGTTTTTAACTGTTCTTTATATTGATTAGTGGGGTCTTATGTCAATTTGATATAAAAAGAAGTATCGGAAAGTTGTCTTCGTGATTCTCGGTGGTAATCACTACTATTTAAGACCACTACACTCCCCCCTTTATCGGCGGCCCGTATTACCAAAGAGGAATCTTTGCATAATTTTGTCATAGCCTTCCGTTCCCATTTGGAAAGATTGTCTTTACCCACTATATTTTTCTTAAGAATGTGAGAATCCGAGGCTAGACATAAACCTCTAAATTTGTTCATGGTAGATCTATAAAAGCTCTGGATTGCTCCACATTTTGTTGAGTGGGGAAAAAATCAGAGTGTAACTTAAATCTAGGCCCATTCTTATTAACAGAACCAGAATCACCAGAAGGACACCCTTGTATATCAAAGATAGGGACTAAATCCGGAATAATATCAAATGATGTAGTTTCTGAGAAAAGGCTTTCTAAATTGGAAATCTTCATTAAAAAAAATAGGTGATAAATCCAGATCATATTTTTTAGCAGTTTTTGTATGAAAATATCTCTTCCTGCAGAGTGTCCTAATATACTTATTTAGCTCCATAAATAAATCAAATAAATTAGGTGGTGTGCTAGGAGCGAAAGAGAGGCCCCTCTGCAGGAGAGATATTTGTGCTGGTTCCAAAATCTTAAAAGACAAATTAATAATACCTTATGGGGAGTTAGGTACATTTTTATTTTTATTTTTAGATTTTACTCCGCCCCTTGTGCCCCGGACTCTTTGGATCATTTTGGAGTTCTTACTATCAGTGGCTCGTACGGGTTGGAATGTTCCGCTGGAGGGGATAAGTCCCTTTTCTGGCCCCAGACAAAAAAAGAATTGATGTTATTATATTTGTTCTTAGTGCCTAGCTTATCACTCCCCTGATCTTTTTGGGGGTCTACATTTGGAAGATATAACTCAATATTAGGTACATCGACGACATTTTGATCATCTGGGATGGTCAACTGGATGACCTTTGTAAATTTATTGAGTGTCTCAATTCAAATGATTTGAATCACAGGTTGACCTTTGAACACAGTAGAAGTTGTATCAATTTCCTTGATCTCACAATTAAAATCTCTGATCAGCACAGAATAGAAAGCGATATTTTCCATAAAAAGACTGCCACTAACTCTACATTACATTTCTCTAGTTCGCACCTTCCATCAACCAGGAAGAACATTCCAAAGGGAGAATTCCTTCGGATGCGGAGGAATTGCTCCAGCGATGATGATTTTAATAAAAGAGCAGACGAACTATCGTATCGCTTGATACAGAGAGGATATAGTAAAAGACTTATAAACAAGGCCAGAAAAGCAGCTTTTCATTCAGACCGACATAATATTATCAATTCTAAGAAAACACATGAGGTACCAGATAAAGTGCGATTGGTCACTACGTTTTGTTCACAGTGGAGGGAAATACAAAATATGATGAATGATCATATGGATGTTTTACATCCATATGATCAAACTTTGCTTAACCAACAAATCACACAACTACTTTTAGAAGGGCCCAAATCTTGCCCAAATCCTGTTCGAACTCCAGTTACAACTCCAATATGCTTTGAAAACCAATGCTTAGAAATCCAGGCTATGAAATTCAGGCAGGTCTTTCTCTTGTGGGCATTGTAGCCAGTGTCGTTTTATGAAAACTAAAAAAAAATATATTGATCGATTTAATAATCAACATTCTATAAGTCAATTCATGAATTGTTCTTCATGTGGCATTGTATATTGTATTATCTGTCCATGTGAAAAAATATACATTGGCATGACAAAACGTACTCTCAGAACCAGGATTTATGAGCATACTCGCAATGTCTTGAATGCTCACAAAGATAATACTAACTTAAACCATTAACTAGTGTTGCAAGACATTTTTTACAAGTTCATAATAGCTCGCTCACAGATTTTAAGGCATTTGGAATGTTAAAAGTCACACCTGGTATTCGAGGTGGTGACATAGTAAAGATATTACAACAAAAAGAGTCACAGATGATAAATCTGATGAACTCGATGGTACCCGCAGGTCTAAATGAAAAGAATGAGTTTACTTCCTTTTTGTAGATTCAAACACAATACATAACGAGCATTTATATTTATATTATTTTCATTTTGATATATTTTCTTTGGTTGATTTCATGTATGGTGGCTTTACCTGCATCAATATCTATTTATTATAACTATACATGACTTATGTTTATATGCACTGTTGGAACTATTACAAAAAGAATCTGTCCCTTTAAATGTGAAAGTGGATTTGAATAAGCCGATTTGAGATTTATAATATCTTCAGTATATTTTGGAAGTTAATGCCTCTTTAAAGATATATGTCACAATAGATTCACTTGAATGTTATAAATGGGCGATTTATGTAAATCCCTCTGATGTACTTTGATAATAATCATATGTATGTTTTTTATATAGAAAACTGCCATTGGAGGATGCCCCTTTAAAATCACTCCGTGAACTCCAATCCATGCACCTTTGAAAAAGCGCACAGCGAAATGCGTGTCAGGTGGGGAGATGGTCAGCTGTGTTCCAGGACGCGAGACTCTCCTCTTCATTCCCAGCCTCCTTGTGCATATTTATGCTGCTTATTGATGCTTGTTTACGGGGACTCTTGATTTTTGCCAGCGGTCAGAAGGGAGACGGTAGTAGCTCTTTGGAGCGAAGCTCCACCGTGAGGGGGATTTTTTATTTTTATGATTTGTGTTTATGCGCAGGGCAAGATCTGTGACTACTATTCATGAGACCCGGATTAATTACTTATTACTCTTTGCACGTGTAGGCTTTCTCATGCTTACATACATTATTGTATATTTAGTGATCTTCTGACATATTATTATAGGATTGTGTGAGATACATTTACATCTGTGGGAAGTGTGCTATTTATCAGTATCCCTATGTACAATTGAATAACTGAACATTGAGATACATATTATTGTTACCATATATAGTAATTGAATAGTTGAATACTGAGTATTGAGGAGTTTCTTGCTATATATTTTATAAGATCAGTATATATTCAGCAACTTATTATGTCCTGACAACACCTGTCCTTTTTAAAGATTTCATTTGATACAAATGTAGCTACTATTTTTATACATTTTTGCTGTTTTTGTTTTTTGTAATAAAATTTATATTGCTATTTCTAACTTGGTGTGGATGTATGAGCACTTCTATTTAAGACAGTTTTCTTTCTTCTTTGTTGGACAATTTAATTATTATAACCGTTGAAGTAGCACCCTTGCCTTAGAATTGTATATTGAAAGGTAATAGCAAGGTTTGTACATCAGAATACCTCTATTCAGTGCTGGATATTTTTTCTTCTTTTTCTAAATTAGATGGTGTGCTAGGAGCGAAAGAGAGGCCCCTCTGCAGGAGAGATATTTGTGCTGGTTCCAAAATCTTAGAAGACAAATTAATAATACATTTTGGGGAGTTAGGTACATTTTTATTTTTAGATTTTACTCCGCCCCTTGTGCCCCGGACTCTTTGGATCGTTTTGGAGTTCTTACTATCAGTTGCTCATACGGGTTGGAATGTTCCGCTGGAGGGGATAAGTCCCGTTTCTGGCCGCGGACAAAAAAAGAATTGATGTTATTATGTTTGTTCTTAGTGCCTAGCTTATCACTCCCCTGATCTTTTTGGGGGTCTACATTTGGAACATTCATTTTTTGTGTTTTTTGTTGTTGAGTAAGTGGTCCCCTATCCATAACCTTTTGTTCTTTAGGATGTTGTGAAGTAGAATCTTTGCGATTATTCACAGGGGGATTAATTTGGTTTTGTCCATTTCTATTAGATTTATAAGTCACCTTATTTTTAAAGTTCTTTTTATAACCATATATCTGTCTGGTGTTATAATCTTGTATGTCTCTTTGGAATTTCTTCCATAATGGAGCTCTCCAAATTACATGTGATTTTATTAATTCTTGATAATTTGTCTCTAATATCTTGATCTTTACAATAAGGTTCCAAGGAGGCTTTGACCTTTTCAATCTCGTTAGTAGTTTTTTGTGTTTTAACATCTCTATATTTAATTAACAACCTCATCAATGTTCTAGAACATGTGACAAGAGCAGTATCCCAGTCTTTAGTAAGGTCTGGGTCATCTGTTAAAGTTAATGGTCTAAAGACTCGTAACCCCCTAGGAACCATATTGTTATCAAGATATTTTTGTAATAATATGCCATCACACCAATGTTTGATCTCATCAGACATAAGATCCTCAAGATTATTCAATTTTGACATAACATCATCATCCATAGAATTAAATATATCAGAAACAGATGCATTATTAAATCTAATGTTATAGTTTTCCCTTCTACTGTGTCTATCATCAAAGGAAGTGAATTCAGTCATTGTATATAAGGGAAAGAAATTAATTAGATCAAGAAAAAAAGAAGAAAAAAAGCAGCTTGGAGTACACTATGGCAAAATTTAAACACTAAAAAAAAGAAGGGAAAGGAAACTCAGGCGCTGGATTCAAGCTGTGAGAGGAAAATATGCAATTTCCCCAAAAGCAAAAACCAAT
>WWET01004533.1:79628-98254 GCA_011038615.1 Limnodynastes dumerilii | reverse complement strand
ATATATAATGATTTATTTCTTTTTTCCTATCAAATCAATCAAATTGAAAATTTCAGAAGTAGGCAGTTTGTAATCTTACTATAGTGAGAGCATGGTTACATGAAGCAATTTGATGATGTGTGTGGGGGGAGGATCCTAAAACATGGGATGCAGTTGCTGGTACATAGGGCTGGTTTTTGAGAATGATGCAGCCAAAAGCATAATTTTGGCTGCACCATTCCCAAATGTATTTTAAAAATGAAAATCTATATTCCAGAATGGGTACCATATGGAATGGCCCATTTTTGACAAAGTGCCCATTCTGGTTAGGGTTAAGCTGTGGGTCGAAAGGGTCAGGGTTAGGCTCTGAAGAGAGGAGGGTTAGGGTTAATAAAAAAAACTTAGCTGTTCACTATTTAAAAACTGTGCAGTCACGACAACCATACGTTCTGAGGGAAGACTGACAGAAACTGACAGCATTCGGCACCTCAATGCCGCAAAGTAATTTGTTGTAACATAGATTTTCTTAGTGTCGAAACACACCCATAAAACATGGCCTTATTAGAAAGTAAATAGTCCCTCGAAGTCCATCGACCTGTAAATAAGTTTGTAAACTTTTTGGTTTATATATTAAAATTACTACTCTCATGGTTGAAAATCTGCTGTCGCTGCATTTCTCTTAAGGATATTTGTAGAAGCATTTGTAAGAATTGTGCTTTCTTGTTTTGGTTCCTTTGTGGCACAGCTGCTATTTGATTTAATTGGATTGGAAGCACTTATTTGTGATAATTAGCATTACATAGTAAGGCTTGAGACACCTTTGCTGTGTAAAGGTGGTAGTTTAGACTTAACTTTTCCTTCATGAAACTTTTTTTGCAGGGGCAACATGCTGTTAGATCCATGACCAGGATGTACTCGTACTATGTTACTTAACACCCATTTTTGCATTTATGTGTGTTTGAATGCTTCAATAATAATAATGATGATATATTTAGTTAAATTTCAACATCCTTTTTCTTGTATGCAATGTATAGACAATAAATATACAAACCGCAATCCTTTGGCTAGAAGTAGGGTTCAAGTTCCAATAGCACGGACTATTTTCTGAACAGTCGAATCTACACGAATTGGAAAGAGCTAGAAATGTTCTATTTATTTTTTATTTTTATTTTCAGTTCTCTTAATGTTTCTCTCTTTTCCTTCAAAGCTTTTATAAAGCTTTCTAGTTTGCTGTTGTGGTTTTTGTTATTACTCTATGCATTAAAGAGATAATTACATAGAGTGGAGAAAAGGTCAGCATTCACGCAAATGTCAATTTCCTCTGCATGCGTAATTATATTTGTATCCTTGTACAAAGAGCAAAGCAAGGCTCCACAGCTGATGACAGTTCAGTTTTTTTGTTTGTTTCCTAGCCAGCCAAACACTGATTATAAGCAGCACAAATTCTTGGAACTCTCTGACTAGAACATATGTTTGTGGTGTTAATAATTATCAAATTATATTTCAAAGATATTTGTAAGAGAAAGTTACTCTTAAGGTAATTTTATTATTATTATTATTATTATTATTATTATCATTTCACATTTCAAAAATGTATCACCTGGATACACTACAATGCATATATATTAGCACATAAAATATACTATAAATTTTTATTATTATTATTATTATTATTATTATTATTATTATTGCTACTACTACTACTACTACTACTACTACTACTGTGATGCCATTTTTCCCACCATTTCTATCCATACTACTTAAACTCCTTTCACATCACCAAAATGTGAACGGTCCCATTTTTGTTGGCCCTGGTCTAATGCCACGGCATTCAAAATCAGAAAGAAAGAAGGGTTTTTGCTGGGTCTCACATGGAATTGGTGTCAGTGTGAAAGGTCCTGTGTTGTCTTTTTTAAACGGGCCATTCACAAAGACACCTTACAATGGCAATTGTAATCAAATCTTTTAGCCGGGAGCTGCACGCTATAAAAGGAGAAAGTGGTATTTTAGGAGTACTTGTCTGTCTCCTTTCTGGTCCTACAGGGAACTAAATAGAGTTCCGGCACTCCATATAAACATTATATAACACTATGTGTCAGCGCATAAAAAGGAGGTTTAGTTCACAATATAGCTATATAAAGTTAAGCTCACCTGCCCAGCATCAAGGCACCTCCTGTAGGCCTGCATGCAGTTCTGCTGTACGCCACTATGAATTAGTAGTTGCCTGTCTTCTTTCTGGTCTGCCATATGCCACTAAAGAAACTTAAAATGGGGTTCAAATCTACATAAATATAACTGGTGCTTAGAGTATGAATTTTTTGACTAGGTCAGTAAAGTATTAGATAAGGGGGGGAGCTGTAGACATAGCTTATCTAGATTTTAGTAAGGCTTTTGACATTGTTCAACATCGCATACTGTTAAATAAGCTGGAAACTTTGGGACTGAACTTAAAGATAGTTACATGGGGCTGGATCCAGAATCCAGTAAGGATCCGGTAAGTGCTTAAAATTAGTTACTCCTAGGCAAAACCATGTTGATTGCAGGGGGAGTCAAGTTAATTGTATTCTTTGCATGCAGGGCTATATCTTTGAATTGCTTAAAGCACACAGATACTGTTCAGCTTTACTGTTATTTAGACTTTGGATAGGAAACATCACCCCTCAACTCTAATACTGTTTGCAACAGATGAGATATGACTCCCCTGCAATCAACATGGTTTAACCCAGGAGTATCTAATTTCAAGCACTTACTTGAGTCTGGATCTAGCGCATGGATACAATCTTGGTTACAGGATAGACAACAGAGTGTAGTAGTAAATGGAATCCCTTCTGCGAATGGTAAGGTCACCAGTGGAGTACCCCAGGGTTCTGTACTTAGACCAGTGCTATTTAATATCTAGGGCAGTGCTCCTCAACCAGTGTCCCGTGGCACACCAGTGTGCCACAGGGTGTTGTTAAGTGTGCCGCGGTGCAATGCCTCCAAAAGGAGAAAAAGCACTGGAAGATCTTGCCTTAAGGAAATAAGGGGATACTGGGGAGGCTGCAGACACATGAATGGGGACTACTGGGGAGCCTGGAGACACATAATTGGGGGCTACTGGGGAAGCTGGAGACATATGAATGTGGACTACTGGGGAGGCTGGAGACACATGATGGGGGCTACTGGGGAGGCTGAAAACACATGAATGAGGGCTACTGGTGAGGCTGCAGACACAAGATGGGGGCTACTGGCTAACATAGTTAAATTAGTTATAAAAAAAAAAAATTAGCTGCGATGTTAAATTTAACAAATAAAAAAATAACAATTAAATATAATTTCTGTGCATGTACGTAATTCCTTCTTTTTTTTTTTGTATATTTTTGCTTTTGGTGTGCCGTGGAATTCTGGGAAGGACTTAGGTGTGCCAAGGGGAAAAAAGGTTGAGGAGCACTGATCTAGGGAAATATGGGAAAATATGCCTTTTTGCAGATGACACAAAGATATGTAACAAAGTAGACATGCCAGGTGGGGTACAGGAATGATCTAGGTAGACTGGAGGAATGGTCAAGAGTGTGGCAACTGCAGTTTAATGCCACAAAATGCAAAATCATGCACTTGGGGCACAAAACCCAAAAGCTCAATATATCATTAATGGCACTACATTAGAAACTACTGAAGAGGAAAGGGATCTTGAGGTCATTACTTCATGAGACTTAAAGTTAGCCAAGCAATGTAACAAAGTAATGAGAAAGGCAAGTCAGATGCTTGGTTGCACAGGGAGAGGAATTAGTAGCAGAAAAAGAGAAGTAGTGATGCCCCTTTATACATCGTTGGTACGACCTCACTTAGAATACTGTGTTCTGTTCTGGAGGCCATATCTCCAGAAAGACATAAATACATTAGAGACTGTGCAAAAAAAACAACTAAAATGGTCCATGGTATGTGTTACAAATCATACCAAGAAAGGCTAGAGGAACTAAACATGTATGACTCGCGTAACTGAACTGTCTTTCCGTCATTTCATCCTGGATGTCCTCCCGCCATCTTAAACTTAATCTTTCCAAAACAGAGTAATTAATATTTCCTCCTGTCAACAAGGGCAACCCACCCAGTCTCTCTATTTCTGTTGACAACACTGAAATATTCCCTACTCACCAAGCTCGCTGCCTAGGTGTTACACTTGATTTTAAACTGTCCTTCATGCTCCACATTCAATCTGTTTCTAAATACTGTTATATACACCTAAAAAACATTTCCAAAATTCGAAAATATCTCTCACAAGAAACTGCTAACACTCTTATTCATGCCCTAATTATTTCCCGTATTGATTACTGCAATGCGGGGGGATATTAATGCTTTAAATGTTGTATCTGTTATACCCACATACAATTAACTATCATTAACACATTTAACTTGCATTTACATTTGCTTATACCATCTCCCTGCAATGCTTACACTACTGCTTTCTTATTTCCTTACAGAACATTTCTCTTCACTTTTATACATCTTTCAATACCCCTCATTTATATCCCTGTATCCTTATAGGCCCAGCTCTACTAAGAAATCCCCAAATTAACTCCCATGAACTCCTATCTTAACTAAAATGTTTATCTGTAGTTTCCTCTAATGATACAAATAATAAAACATCTCCTAGATCACATAATCTCCTATTTCTATCACTACTTCTTCTGTTAGCTGGTGATCTCTCTCCAAATCCTGGTCCCCCTCACACAAATCAATCAAACTCTGGACATTATAGAAATCAGACTAATGTCAAAAACATCTCCTGTCTCCCACCACCTTCAAAAACAATAAATTGTGCACTATGGAATACACTCTCTGTCTGTAACAAGCTAACCTCAATTCATGACCTCTTCCTTTCTAACAACCTTAACCTTCTTGCACTAACAGAAACCTGGCTCTCTGAATCTAAGACTGCCTCACCTGCACACATCTTTAACCCTTTTCCTCTGCGTGTAGCTGTAATCTATCGTCCCCCCAGTGAATCTTGCCAACAATTTCTACAACACTTTTCTGCATGGTTCCCTCATTTTTTATCCTCTGACTTCCCAACCGTTATCCTCGGTGATTTCAACATTCCCATTAATGATCCTCCTTCTCCTCATGACTCTAAGCTTTCTAAGCTTTTTTCTCTTACCTCATCTCTTGGCCTCTCCCAGTGGATTGATTCTACTACCCATAAGGATGGTAATTGCATTGATCTTGCATTCTCTAAGCTATGCTCAGTCACCGCTCTCAATAACTTTCCTCGCCCTCCCTTGGACCATCACCTTATCACCTGCAAATTCTCCCACACCAAGTCTAACTCTATACTCTATAACTCGCAACACCTAGTCACACCTGAAGAAATCTTAATGCCATTAATTTTAACCAACTTTCTCAATCTGTGCAACAACTTCTATCTCCTGTCCCTAATTTCCACTCTCCTGATGTAGCAGTTTCTTGACCAAGTTGCTCCAGCTACACCTCATGTACCACGGCGACTCAAATGTCAGCCATGGCACACCAATGACAGAACATCGTTGGCGAAAATCTCGTCTGCCCGATGACTTTCTGACTTATACAAACACCTATCACACTTATAGAACTGCCCTGGATAATGCCAAACAATCTTACTTTCAAACTCTAATTTCTACTCAAGCTTCTCAAACGCCTCGCCTCTTTCATACGTTTAATTCCCTACTAAACCCTCCTGTGCATAATCCACCAACCTCCATCAATGCCCATGATCTTGCAACGTACTTTAAGGACAAGATCGATAACATAAGACTGGAACTATCCTCCAAATCCTCAAGACTGGAATTATCCTCCAACACTCTTTCTCCACCCTCTGGCACTATGTCCTCATTCCATCTCACAAATGAAGAATAAACATCTGCTCTATTCTCCTTTTCCTACTCTACTACCTGTTCTCTTGATCCTATACCCTCACAAGTCAGTCGATTCCTATCTTCTGTGTTTATTCCAACCTTAACTACAATCTGCAATCTCTCTCTGAAAACCGGTATCTTCTCATCTCTATTCAAGCACGCACTGATTACTCCAATACTGAAAAAACAAAACTCTCCCTCAAATTATCAACCCATTTCCCAGCTCCCATGCCCCTCAAAGCTGCTTGAAAGACTTGTCTATACTCTATTCACTAACTTCCTTTCCTTACACAATCTTATAGATCCTCATCAGTCAGGCTTTCGTTCTCAACACTCCACTGAAACTGCACTGACCAAAGTGGTCAATGATTTGGTTACTGCTAAATCCAAAGATCACTACTCTCTTCTAATTCTCCTTGATCTTTCTGCTGCTTTTGACACTGTTGACCACTCTCTTCTCTTACAAATGTTACAATCAATAGGTATTCAGGACATAACTCTTTCCTGGTTCACATCCTACCTCACCAATTGCTTTTTCAGTGTCCACTTTTCTGGATCTTCTGCCCTTCTGCTATCTGTTGGGGTACCGCAAGGCTCAGTCCTGGGTCACTTGCTCTTCTCTATACCTCTTCCCTTGGACAACTAATAAAGTCATTTGGTTTCCAATATCATCTCTATGCAGATGATACACAAATCTATCTATCCTCTTGCCATCTTAAACTTAATCTTTCAAAAAGTTATTAATATTTCCTCCTGCCAACAAGAGCTACCCACCTGGTCTCTCTATTTCTGTTGACGACACTGAAATATTCCTTACTCGCCAAGCTCGCTGTTATACTTGATTTTGAACTGTCCTTTATGCCCCATATTCAATCTGTTTCTAAATCATGTTATATACACTTGTATAACATTTCCAAAATTCGAAAATATCTTTCACAAGAAACTGCTCATTCATGCACTAATTATATCCTGCATTGATTACTGCAATGCCCTTCTTTTTGGACTCCCATAACATAAAATTACCCCTCTACAGTCTATATTGCATGCAGCAGCAAGACTGATCTTCCTTGCAAAACGCTCAACTACAGCTACTCCTCTCTGTCAGTCTCTACATTGGTTGCCTGTAAACTACAGAATCAAATACAAAATCCTCTTGCTAACCTATAAAGCCATAAGCAATATTGCACCTGCATACATATCCTCGCTTGTCTCAAGATATATCCCAGCATGTTCTCTCAGATCATCACAAGATCTACAACTCACTTCTGCACTTCATAAATGCTCAGAATTACGGTTGCAAAACTTCTTCCGGGCTGCACCCACTCTCTGGAATAACCTTCCTTGCATATTAAGACTATCCTCGACTCTACAAACTTTCAAGCATTCCCTTAAAACTCATCTCTGCAGACAAGCTTATCAAATTCCACAACTTCCCTAAGCATTAAGTACAATATTAACAACCACTTCTGCTATTTAACAAATTATTAAAACAAACCCCGCACACTCTCTTTCTTTTCTACAATTCCTTCATCTCTGCTACTAACACTTCTGTGTGGCTGGATCATACAGAGCACTGACAGCACTTTTGCCCTACACCCTGGCTGGTATATTGTGTGATATATAGCACTTGCCCTCATGTATCAAACCCACTGTCCTATAGAGTGTAAGCTTGTGAGCAGAGCCCTCCTACCCACCCAGTCTGTCTGTTATTACCCAGTGTTGTTATAAAGATTGCTAAATTGTAAAGTGCTACGTAATATGTGGTCGCTATATAAAAACCTGTTAATAAATAAATAATAATGCCCTTTTTATTGGATTTGCAGCAGCAAGACTGATTTTCCTTGCAAAACGCTCAACTAGAGCTAGTCTACTCTATCAGTCTCTACATTGGTTGCCTGTATACTACAGAATCAAATACAAAATCTTCTTGCTTACTTTTAAAGCCATAAACAACACTAAACCTGCATACATATATTTACTTTTCTCAAGATATATCCCAGTTCGTTCTCTCAGATCATCACAAGATTTACAACTCTTTTCTGCACTTCATAAATGTTCTAATTCCCGGTTACAGGACTTCTCCTGGGCTGCACCCACTCTCTGGAATAACCTTCCTCACTCATTAAGACCAGTACTCTACAAACTTTCAAGCGCTCCCTTAAAACTCATCTCTTTAGAGAAGCTTATCAAATTCCTCAACTAAGCTTTATGTACCATATTAACAACAAATTTTTCCTTTCTTTTACGTGTTATTAACACAACCCACACTCTCTCTCTCTCTGTTATAAAATTCCCTCATCTCTGTTAGTAACACTGCTGTGTGGCTGGATCATACAGAGCACTGAGCACTTTTACCATACACCCTGGCTGGCTCCATTGTGTGATATATAGCACTTGCCCTTATGTATCAAACCCTCTGTCCTATAGAGTGTAAGCCTGTGGCAGGACCTTCTTACCCACCCGGTCTGTCTGTTATTACCCAGTCTTGTTTATATTAATTGTTAAAATTGTAAAACACTACATAATCTGTTGGCACTATATAAAAACCTGTTAACAAATAAATAATAAAAAATAAATGTATAGCTTGGAGCAGAGAAGGGAGAAGGGGGATATGATAGCAGCTTTCAAATATATCAAATGTTGTGACCGGCTAGAGGAGGGTGGCATTTTTCAAAGGAAGGGCATGAATATAAACTGGAGGGTGGTAGATTCAGAAAAAATTTGCAGAAAAATTACTTCACTGAAAGGGTGATAGATAAGTGGAATAGCCTCCCATCTGAGGTGGTTGAGGCTAACACAGTAGAACAGTTTAAACATGTTTGGGATAAATATAAGGATATCCTAAATCTTAAACTAAATTTAGGGTAAATAGGGTCTAGGATCAGTATAGCTTTAAAAAAACAAAGGGGTAGACTAGATAGGCTATGTGGCTCTTATCTGCCATCACTTTTTATGTTTCCCAGCCCAAGTCTAAATAACAGTTAAAAATTAAAGGTGGTCCCTAACTATTGCAATATCTAAAAATAACGTTTTCTCCCTGTATGTAAAGAATAAAATTAATTTTAACCCATCCACCTGAAATTATACATGGTTTTACACAGGTTTAAAATGTCAGATTTTAGATCAAGTGCAATATCCTTAAAAATAATTAAACATTGGTGTATAAATCTCTGTGATTCTGTTAATAGCTGTGGGAAAAACTGTAACCAAATACAAAATAATAATAATAATAATAATGGGCCAGATCAAGAGCTACGTTTCCATTACATTTCCTAGCGTAGCGTACGTAATTACTATGCACTCCCCTTGCCCTCGGCCGTACGTAGTTTAGCCGTGTTATACTTCCCAAAACTTAACTTAACGTTTCCAAGCGTAACTCCTGTCGGTCGTAATGGCTGCACGTACTTACGCGCCTAAGCACGCCCATACTGTACTATTCAAATGCCTTACTTGCCTCTAAAGCGTAATTACGGGTGTCGTATGGCTGGCACACCCCTTCGTTCGAAGCTACGCTCTTGATACTAGGTTGGTACGTATGTTCAGTGTTACGTGTCGCCCGCACGCAGTACATGCAAAATAGCGTTTGTAAGTCTCCGGCTAGCATAAATACACTAGCGTGCTTAGTTCTCGATCTACCCCAATATCTCCTAGAATCAAATTCACCAAAAGCTTAAAAAAAATGCTCCAATTACCGAGCTGAATAATTTGAAAGAGATCTAAAAAATCTAAAACAGCACATAAAAGGTACAAATAAATAGATTTTCTCCTGGTTTCCCTGATACTTGTTGGAGGGGTTGCTCGGCTTTGGGATTATATATACACATATGGTGGGATTGCCCCGGGATCAGAGCTCTTTGGTCCTTAGTGAGAGACTTCCTCTCCAATTTACTACAAATTTCTATTCCCTTATCTCCTGAATATTTCCTCTTACCTCCGGGAGTCTCTGAGGCTACCACTCATCAAAATTATACATTATACATTATACAAATTTTACATCTAACATTCACAGTTATCTGTCTTATTCTACTGCATTGGCGGAAATCATATATCCCTACCTTTCATGATGTTATGGAGAAGACATGGTATGTCTATAGAATGGAGTATATGACATGCATTCTTAAAAATACCTCCAAATCTTTCAGTAAGGTATGGGCTTCCTGGGCATCTCATTTTGGAACCTCTCTCCCTATATTTTATTGACTGTCCTGGGAATTTTTTTTTTATTTCTCTCCTTTGGGACACTCGGCCACCTGTCTCTTTCTCTTCTTCTTTTCTTTGCTTCTCCTTCTTCTTCTTTCTTTTGATCTAGTTTCTGCTCATGTTATATTTTTCACGTACTTAAAATAACTCTGACTGTCAATATGAGTGAAACCAGAAGTACTCTATACATATTTGTGAGATCTTTTAATTAGTCCATCATAAAGCATGCTATGTGTATCTCTGTTTAAATAAGTACTGCTGGTCTTATTGTATCTGCTAGTTGTATTTTTCTGTACTATGTCATTGCCTGGATGATAAATAAAATATAAAAAAAAAAAAACGTACGTAGTTTAGCCATGTTAGCTTCTACAAGCAGTCCGTTGTTAAATATCTTAGTACCTTTTCATTACATCCTTTCATACATTAGTCATACATTATTTTTACTATTTGTTGCCAATACTTAAAGCAACTTACTGCTATAATGCACAGATGATTGCTCAGAGCAGTGGGCTCACCTTCCTCCCTGCACACGGCCCCTGAGTGGATCTCCACATGGAGGTTGGAGACCGCCGCCATTTTGTACAGCAGGCGCCGGACCGTCACCCGCGCCAATGATCCCACTACCTCTTCAGTGCCTCCAGCCCCTCTGGTGAAGACTTATTGATCAGGGGGAGAAAAGAGAGCTTCCTCACGCTACTCTTTGCAGACCGATGGAGTGAGGATCCCACAGTTGTACAGTGGAGCCTGCAGGCTTTGGTGGAGTACCAACCTGCCCCATCACTCCACCATCCCCTGCTCCTACTATCACTGACCCAGCCAGCAAGGAGGTTATCCCCCCAAGGTGTCTCCAATCCCAAAAGCTGTCACCATTGGCCTTTGCTGAAAGCACCCTTGGCCACTCAACCACCCTGCTTCCTACCCCAGCTTCCATAACACTGAGAAGCTCACAGGCTCCAGACTCCTACTACTATCCCTCTGGGCGCCACTGGCACCCCCACTTTCTGCAGGTTGGAGTTATTCCTTCCTCTGGACCCTGTAGGGTTACTGCCGCAGACAACCTTATCCACCATACTGATCAAATCCTTCTACAGCTGCGTAAAGTGTCTCACCAGCCACCACAGGAGGGCGTCAAAGACTGCAATCCAATTTCTCCTAGTCTGATCCATTTGTGAATATTGCAGGACTACCTTCCTTCCACTGACCCCTGCAGATAAGTGAGTACCTGAACTGTTTTCTTCTTCTCACACAAGCCTAATGGCACTAAACTCATGTATTTAGCCAACCTTGGCCACCCATTGATTATTTCACTTACAAACCTCAGGCAACCTACCTGATGGATTAATCCCTTTCTCAGGGGGGAAGATGTATCCAAGCAACCATATACCAGCTCTCATGCCGAGTTGTCAACCTCTCATGCACTGATACTTTTTCATGTAACCTTTCTTGAGCCCCTTTGCAACCATTTGATGGGAAAATGGAGAGCCTCCCGGAAGACCCCAGCGAAGCCGCAACATGCCTCCACCCAGGGCGCCATTTTTTAATACCTCTCTCCTTCCATATTACATCCGGACCCCTCACCGCCCTCTTCTCCTACCGGACAATCCCCTACCATGGCGAAACCAACTTTAACAGTAACCCCAACTCTCCCTCCTGGAGACGTCGGCAAAATACTCCACCATATGGACTCTTTACCAACAAAACAGGACATTCAAGACCTGGAATCATGCCTGTTAGAGAAGCTACACAGTCAGACGGTTGCCCTTCACGCTGATCTCACTGAGACCACCTCCAGAATCGCCCAAGTAGAAACCACCCAAGAGGAGCAAACCGAAAGCATTTCCAACCTCCATCTGGTACTTCAAGAACAGGCTGACGCTATAAAAAGCCTGCAAAGACACATGGAGGATCTGGACAATAGAGGCCGGCGCAACAATACCCCAAATATGAGTTTGGGGTATTCCGGAAGATGTCCCCACGCAAGGCCTCAAGGATGCCCTAACCTTCAACACTGTGCTAAACAATCCTTCTGACAATGCAATTGTCTTTGACAGAGCCCACCATGCATTAAAACCTAGGAGTGCAGCTCAAGACTGCCTTTGTGATGTAATCTGCAGACTGCACTACTTCAAAGTGAAAGAAGAAATATTACAAAAAGCTGGCCGCTATAAAGATCTGGAATTCGCGGCGTGGCCTGAAGCTTGCCGGGTGCTTAGCTCCCGGGACCTGTTACACAGACTCCTTACCTTCGGCTCCCATCTGCTCCTGCTTGCTGCGGCTGTGGTGTCCGGTGCCCTCTGTCACCTTCCTGGGGCTTGCGATGCTGCTGCCTCTCTCCGCGGCTCCTCTCTGACCTCCTGGCGGGCTGCGGCCTGGTCCCGCGCGGGAGCGCGTACGCCTCCGGCCTGCTCCCCGGTTCCTCTGGCCTCCATGCTTCTCCCCCCAGAGTGGTAAGCATTTGGAGGGGACTGGTAACGAGACTGTGAGTCCATCAGGGCTGCGGTCGGGACCCGGCTGTCTCCCGCTGCACGGGCGCCTACACCAGCCTCGTGGGCGCCCGCCATTTTGCGCACCCAGACCACCGGCGGCCAGCTTCTGGGCTACTATTCGGAGGAGTCACATTGCTACAGCCCCTGCCTCCTTCATCTGCTGGGACCTCCATCTCTGCACCTCCTTCCTGCCAGCGGGAGCCCCTGGGAGCCTCAGAGTCACTGGTTTGTGTTGCTCTGGGCCCCCTCCTTCTGTGCTGCCTCACCCCCCCCTACCAGAGGCTGCATTGCAAGCTCCATATTAGATATTAGATATTAGACCTCAGTACCATCAAAGACAGTAGCCCATACAACATCTTTGGCATACTCTGGATGCAGTGGAGCCCTAACACCCCTCTCTGATACCTACCTGCTACTTATCTCCTTATCACTCAAGCCAGCTCCCTATAAATCCAGTGGACTAGTTTCTTCTCTTTTGTAAACTTCAAATCCAGTTGCTGAAACTTTCTCTGCTGCTATAACTGCACACCCTATGATGTGAAAACGCCACCTTGCCACCCCAGACCACTTTTATATCATTGCAACCTGATCACCGCTAGTGAACCATCTACCAGCTACGGTCCTGTCCAACCTCCTTTTTCATAGCTCTGTGTCTTTATTTACCTACGCCTGTCAAAATGCCTCCTAAGAAGCAAAGACTTACCACTCTGGCCCCTCCGCTGAAATTCCGACCGCAAAAAATGGGAACAGACGCTCCAGTGCCTCCCCAGGGAAGCCCGGCTCCCTCCCCCCCCCCCCCCCCCACAGGCACCTCTACGCTCCCTGCTGTGGACCCTGATCCGGAGTTTAGTCCTACATCGGATGCACCGGTTACCATCCGCACCTTACATCAACTGTTCACCACCCTCCGTGAAGATTTCTTCGCTGATTTCAAGGCATCCCTCTCCGACCTGCACCGCGATGTCTCGGAACTGGGTACACGCACTGATCATCTAGAGACCAAAATGGAGGAAGTGGTGGCATCTCATAATTCCCTGATCACGGCTCAGGAAGGTATCCAGACTGAGGTGTCGCAGATCTGGGACAAAATTGCGGACTTGGAAGATCGGTCGCGCCGGAACAATATCAAAATTAGAGGCATACCAGACTCTGTCAGTAACTCGGAGTTGGAACCCTATGTCCAAGCGCTGTTCCGCAAATTGCTGCCAGGTATCGAAGACAGGGAGTTGGTCATCGATCGGATCCACCGTTTACCCAAGCCGCGGGCTGCACCATCCTCTGCCCCGAGGGATACATTACTCCGGGTGCATTTCTTTACAGTCAAGGAACGTATCCTGCGGGCAGCCAGGCAATCAGAACACTCGGACCTCCTCAGCGGTCTTCAGCTTTTCCAAGATCTATCGATGGCTACCGTGAATAAACGTCGCACTTTTGGATCTATCACAGCAGCCCTTCGTGAACACTCTATTCCATACCGCTGGGGGTTCCCGGTGAAACTCCTTATCCAGCATGACCGCCAAAACCACACAGTGTCTTCCCCTGAGGCTGGAATTAAACTCCTCGAGGAGTGGCAGATCCCGGTTCGTGATACCACTCCTAGACGGACCCCACACCTGCCAGCAGACTGGTCCCTGGTGCGATGAGGTTGACGGCTTCATCGGATTCGTGAGATAATGCAATGTGCTCTTTCTTGTTTTTCTTACTGTTGATTTGTCTGCGGCTTGCTCCTGGCCACACTTCTAGTGGATTCTGCCATGCCATATAGTTATAGCTTGTTGGTTACATTGGTTACGGAAGGCATGTGATACCCCCTGTGGGCAGGGGCACCTCGCAGACTTATGTATACTGTGTTGCTTTGGTTATGTTTTAAATTTAGGCTTCGCCTATGCATCTACCGTATGGTAATTCATGCTATTTACATTTATAGTTGTTTCTAGTTACATACTGATTCCTGCGTTACACTATGTTATTATGACTTTTTGTAGTCAGGTTGCAGAATCTGTTACTGTTTTGATTTCATATGGTCTGGGGTGGGTCTTCCAGGCCACCCCTCATTTCTACATATGTCGCCGCACCCTTCCCTCTGCGACGACTACTTTGGCCCGATGTACTGGGCTTATTTGGTTTTTCTCCCCCCCCTTTCCCTCCCTCTCGGGCCCCTTTTTACCTCCCTCCCCTGTGGAACATTTAGAAGCTATAGTATACTACCCAGTACCAGCTGTTGTAAGTTGGCCCATTCGCCAAATCAGTTGTCGATAAAACACCCTAAATCTTCCCACGATTATGGTTAAGTTTTTTTCCATTAACGCCAAAGGCCTTAACTCTCCCAATAAGAGACGCCTCGCTTTAGCATCTTTCCATAGACATAAAGCGAAGGTTGTGGCGATACAAGAAACTCACTTCCCAGTCCATGCCCCCCCTAAATTTGGAGACCTCCGTTACCCGACTTGTTACATGGCCAATGGTCCCTTTAAGAGGCATGGTGTGGCTATATTAATCCACAATGCATTAGACTTTAAGCTTCAATGTAAGACAGTGGATAAAGATCTGGAATTCGATGGTCATCCCTTACAAATTTTTCAAGACCTCTCCTGGAGTACCCTCCAACAAAGAAGCCTTCTATGCCCACTGACAGATGCCATGAGAGAGAGGAACATTCGTTACCACTGGGGCTTCCCGTTCTCCATCCAAGCCACCCACGACGGCAAGTCAGTGTCACTCCACTCACCAGCTGGAACCCATACCTTCTGTGAGACGCTTGGCCTTCCACCCATACCCCTTCCAGACTGGGAACGATTCTCCAGGGCTCTAGTACCCAGTCCTGTCTCTTCTTAAGCAGAGTGACTCCCGCCCAGGAGACACAAACGAAAATCCCGCTCTACTCCCAGAATTGAAGATGCCAATACGACTTGAAACTAGAAACGCTGGCTTTCCCTGGACTAAATTCACTTAAGTATTATGTTGCATTTCTACCGTTTTCACTTTGCATTCTCTGCTTTACATTATAATGTGACCTGTTCAGTATCTGGAATAAGTCCTTCCAGTCATTTATTTCTGTTAGAATTGTTGTCACCTTTTTTTCCTCTCTCTCTCATTTTCTGGTTGCATAGCTTAATAATCCCCAGTTACTATAAACTTGGTATGACAAGCTCACTTTGAGCTTTTCCTAATGTTAACATTACTGCTTGTTTATGATACAATATGGCTTACTTGGTCATTTGTACCCCTACTAGCTGTTAAAACCTAGCCAAGACAGACGTGCCTCTCCTGCATCCTCCCCTGCCTCCCCCCCAACTCACTTCACACCACTACACAATGCACCTGCCTCCCTTAGCCCAAAGCTTCTCCAGGCTTACACGAAACCCTCTTACTCAGGCCCACACCTTTTCCTCCTTTTGGAAGTACTGCAGATTCCTATACTATACATTCCACTCTCCTACTGTAACATACCCCCATGATGGCTACCCATAAAAGACAATTACATTTACTCACTTAATGTGAAAGGTCTGAACACTCGAAAAACGCTCACATCTCTTCCGTTCTCTTCACCCCGATAAAGAAGATATTGCCTTTGTTTAGGAGACACATTTCACACCCTTCACTCCAATGTAAGAACTTTCCTACTATTTTTTACAACAACCATTCAGCTAGTAAGTCTAAAGGCGTTGCCATTCTCATAGCCAAACATATCCCTTTTACACTTAATGGGTACGTTACATTGGGAGATGGTAGGGGTATTCTGGTCATCACCTGGTCCGACCATGTCCCCATCCACCTTTCTCTAGACCTCCTAAACCCTCAGCTAAGAGAATGGACGTGGAGACAACCTTCTCCTTCAAGACCCCAATTGTAAAACGCAACTGGAATTGGCCCTAACTTACTACATCACCGTAAATGACACACCTGAAGTCACCAGACTGACACTATGGAAAGCCCACAAATGTGTCCTAAGAGGCAAGACCATACAACTTGGAAGTTACTTCAAACAACAAAAAGACGCCCAAAGAGCAAACCTCCTCCAAAAGATTAAGGCTCTTGAGACTGCCCACAAAAACTCCCTCGATCCCCTGGTCTTTGAAGAGCTCACGGGGGCTAGACTCTCTTTATCACAACTACTTAACAACAAACATAAATGGGCACTTCGTAAATGCAAAAGTCGGTACTTCCTTAGTGGCAACCGCCCAGGGAAAATGCTTGCTGGAGCATTGCACACTCAGATGGCTCAAATCTACATACACAAAATGAAAAGGAGGCTCCATAGTTCACTGGACACCAGACATGCCAAAGCCTTCCAAGAATATTATACCGCGCTCTATAACATTACTCCCCTAATCGTAGGTCGATTCAATTGTATATGGAAAGCTCAAACTTCCCTTCCTTGCCCTCCGACGCCATTGGAGCGTTTTAATCCCCATTCTCTGCACAAAAATTAGTCTGCCCTTAAAACATCCCCTTTGGGGAAGAGCCCTGGCCCTGACAGATTCCCTATCTCATATTATAAAACTTTCCAAGATAAACTTATCCCCCTTCTACTCCCTGCATTAAATTATATCTCTGACCGCCACCATCTCTCCCCTCAATCCCTAATGGCGTATATATCAGTGATTCCCAAAGAAGGGAAAGACCCCTCTATGTGCTCGAACTACAGGCCAATCTCCCCAATCTTATACATAATGACCTAGTTGGTTTTGTCTTAGAAAGAGAGGCCTGTGACAATACCACCAAAGCCATTAATCTAATCCACTATATATCAGAACACAGTCTTCTGACTGTGCTGCTGTCCACAGACGCCGAAAAGGCATTTGACAGAGTAGAATGGCTGTTCATGGAGGGACTCTTAACACATATTGGTCTTTGCCCCAACTGTCTCCATAAGATTAAAGCTCTCTATTCCTGTCCCTCGCCGAGAGTCAAAATCAACAGTAGCCTATCTAACCCTTTTCAAATTTTTAACGGAACCCATCAGGGCTGCCCCCTCTCCCCTCTAATTTTTGCATAAAAGCAATGGCCAGAACCATCAGGCTCCGAGCTGATATCACTGGCATTCAGCTCGGTGGTAGGGAATACAAAATGGTCCTTTTTCGCAGACGGCGTCATGTTTTTTGTTGCTAACCCACCCCCACCCCCTAGTTCAGGAATTTTCCACATTTAGCCGCTTCTCCAACTTTAAAATGAATTACGATAAATCGGTAGCCATGTCCCTGCAGCTTCCACAAGCCACTTTGACGTGCTTACAATCTTTCTTCCCTTTCAAGTGTAACCAATCAGGGCAACGATACCTGGGAGTGACTCTAACACCAAATATCAAACTCTGCAAACTTTCCCCCTCTACTCGCCAGCACCAAAATAGACTTAAAACGATGGAACCCCAAGTTGTTCTCCTGGCTTGGAAGAATTAGTATTATTAAGATTAATATCCTCCCAAAATACTTATACCTCTTACAAACCCTTCCAATATGTATACCCCAAGTGCTTTTCACTAACATCCAAAGCCTATGTCGGCACTTTATCTGGCAGGGTAAATGCCTGTGGTGTCACCTCCAAACCTGCTACAGACCCAAGCCTAAAGGAGGCCTGCAGCTACCCCACCTGCGTTCCTACCACCATGCTATCCAATTTAGTAGGCTCATGGACTGGACCAGGAGATCTCCCCAAAAGCAATGGATAGAACTGGAAAATCACAGCTCACCGTCCAGAAACTTCCCCGATTCTCTCACCCAACTATAGGCCCGACCCTGGAAGGCTGGAGACGCTTCAGACATTTCTTCCCTGACTTCCCCTCTAACCCCCCTAACCCACAACCCAGACTTTCCCCCTGGACTTACCCCTCACTCACTCACTTTCGGCTTGGGACAACGCTGGATTACTCCGGATAGGCCAGCTGGTGCAGGGGGGAAACTTGCTTGCCTTTAGCGATCTTTAACAGAAATTTGGACTTGGGAGTAGAGAAGATTGGGCCTCCCTACAACAGATATTTTCTTAGCTCCTCCCCCACAGTCACCCATCTTTGAAGAATTGTGTACGGCCGCTTCCACACCCAAGCATATTATTTCCCAACTCTACCGTCTCCTGACAGACACATCCCAACTCT